>CAUOFW020003306.1:0-38396 GCA_963454935.2 Ilex paraguariensis
ATTTAAAAATTGAATTAATTAATTAATTATCGTCATTAATTAGCAGTGAGTCTCAATATTTATTAAGACTTATTACCTATTCAATAGTTGTGGTTCATCAAGTCAATAAATTATATCAAATTTTTAAGTAAAAATAACATTTTCCTTAAATAAAATTATCAAAATCAATAAATTATATCAAATTTTTAAGTAGACATAACATTTTCCTTAAATAAAATTATTGCAATTTATGCTATTAGATACAAATGTTCTTACATTGAATTAAAATTGTTAAAACTTGAATTTAAGGGAACTTGAATTTTTATATCACAGCATAGAACTTGAATTTTTTTTATTTTAATTCAACAATTTTTAGAGTTTTTTATTGAATTTAGAGGGAAAAAATATCTCGTATGCTTGGACTCGAGCTTATTGAATGATTTTTCCATCAATTTATTGGATCAGAACAATTTCTATACTAAGACCAAGGAAAATTGATAAATCGAGCTTATCTAAGACGCTTCTTTGTGCAACAATAAGGAAAAATCAGATTTTTCAATAACACTTCAAACGGTTTGAATATTTTTTTTTTAATTCTGGCTTTTTTTACAAAAATTTCAAATATTTATTTCACACTTAAATTTAATTAAATGAGTTTAAATTAGTCTATTTAATCTAATTCAATCCAAAAATAGTGATACTTACCAAAGAGCACCTTTTATCTTACTACGCCAACGAGAGAGTACCACACTCGTAAGTCGTATCTTCCTCTAATGAACTCCACGTGTCTTCATGCGCCATCAAGCCGCATGAACTTTCTGCCCAAGCCAAGGCCAGTCTCAGCCTGCCTTTCCCAATCGTATACCCATTCCCTTAAGTACCCCCACACGAACAAGCAGATGCGCATTCCGCACCCAAGCCGTCCTCTATTCTCTGTAGCCCAACGTTATCTCTCCACCTTCACCTTCTTCTCTCTAAAACCTCTCTCTCAATCCTCTCTCCGAACCCTAGCTTCAACCATGGCCTCAGAGAACTTCTCATCCGACGCCACCTCTGATGTCGTCGCCGATGAAGTCAAGTTCGGGTTCCAGAGATCCGAAATGTACAGTAGCAACCTCGCCGGCACTGTTGATCCCTACGACCGCCACGTGTTCCTCTCCTACAAGTCTTACGATTCTTGGCCTCCTCGTGTCGAAAACTCTGATACCGATCTCCTTCCCAAGCTTCTCTCTGATGCTCTTAAATCTCGCAAGAACGACATCAACGTCAAGGTTAGTCTCGTTATCGTAAATGGAAGTTCTGATTCTGAAATGCTTCTACATGTTTAAATCATTCAAGTTGTGTGCGTGTACAAGAGAGAGAGACTAGTATTAGTATGAAATCGTCTTATCTCGAGCACAGACTTGCCTACATCAAGTTTTTCTATGCATAAACTCAATATAATATATTTATATTATATAGAAGTAGATGGAAATTGAATCAAGACCGTTATTAATATTGTGTTTTTGTAAATTGAGAATTCAACTGTCTAGTTGTAATATTATATAGATGTACACAGAGAGGGGGTTATTTGATGATTTTCCAGTTGTTTTGGTCCTTTTGGATCTGATGAGTTTTTGCTCGGTGATTTAATTTGATAGACTCGTTTGACGATATGTGAGGGACGTGATGGGAGCGGATTATCGGATGGAGATGTATTGATTTTCCCTGAAATGATCAAATACAGGTAAATTACGTAGATTTGTTTGGCTTTTTCGTTCTAGTCTATTAAGTGTTTACAATTATGAGTGGTCACGATTATGCTGATTTCAATATAATTGTTGAGGTCCAAGTGAATTTTATTATTTAGCTATGGTTTCGTTCTGATTTCTCTATTGATTTTGAGATCCACTGATTTTCGTAATATGTATCAATCATGAAGTGATGGACACTGATGATTTTAAGATTAAAATTCCTTAAAAGTTTCTTTGATGACTATGAGATAGCGTTGGTTGTAACAAAAATTGTCAAATACTGTACAATTGAATTTCATCATGATTCAGGGTTTTACTTACTGAAACTTGTTTTTACCGGATCTCTAATTTCCTTACTACAAGTATTTCAGTCCTACATTCTCCTTTCTGAGATTAAGCAATTATTTTCTTCCTGATTTAAGGGGTCTGAAGGAGTCCGATGTGGATGGATTTGTTGATGATGTGCTTGTGAATGGCAAACCGTGGGCTTCTGGAGTGCAGGAGGTGTTGATTGGTTCACATGTTTTTGTGTGTGCTCACAATAAGCGAGACCGACGATGTGGTGTTTGTGGACCTGTTCTAATTGAGAAGTTTAAAGAGGAGATGGAATTAAAGGGACTGGAGGATGAGGTGTTTGTGACTGCTTGCTCTCATGTTGGGGGTCACAAGTATGCAGGGAATGTGATAATTTTCAGTCCAGACTCAGAAGGGAAAATTTCTGGGCATTGGTAATTATGATTCCGGGCTTTGTTTCTTGGGATTCTGAAGAAAGAATAAGATTTTATGTGGTCATTTGGATGGTGTTGACAGTTGTTGGTGGTTTTTTGTTTTTGAGATGCAGGTATGGTTATGTCACCCCGGATGATGTACCAGATTTGCTTGATCAGCATATTGGGAAGGGAGAGGTCATTGAACGACTTTGGAGGTTTGTAATTTCATGCTATTCTGACTCTTTTTAGTGAAACTAGTTGTTGAAAGCTCTTGTGATACTTGAATAGGTTAGCATTAAATGAATTAGATTATACAATAAATAAAAATTGTTGTGGCTTGCCATTTGAGTGGACACGCATTTTTTGCAGATATTCTAACCAAATAAATAAGGGCTAGCTATCAAGTTGTGCAATCAAAATTTAGGGTTGCAACTTGCATTGGAACGGAAATTATATATTGTAATATGGTGTCGTTCAGTTGAAATTGGAATTGTTTCACTTGGGACTTAGAAGTCCCTTTGTTTTATCTGCTAGGCCTACAAGCATCATTTGAAATCTGCAACAACCCATGCATGTTGTGATTGTGGATTGTTGGAGTAACAAACTGTTAATTGTACTGTGAGATGTATCAATGTGAAATACCAAAGTGGGGACCTTTGAAGTGGGTTACCATGCCATTCCCATCCTATCTGAAACTTGTTGAATTATCCTTCACTTGGATTCTTTATGAAGCCAGCTTGGGCATAAGTTGCTATTTCTTCTCTTTTTCTTTTGTTTGTTTTTTATTTAAAAAGGTTCTAAACATTGCCCTGCATTATTTAGTCTGCTTTCATTTGAAAGTCATCCAGCCAGTAACTAGCATGTGCCTCTCCTTTAAATGTTTGTATCATAATCAGTGAAATGGTGATTTCTTTCATTTATTCTCCTGTAACATGCAATTCCACATGTTTCTTGGAGAGTTTCTCGTTGCATGATGGATCACCCTCATGATGGCATGTTAATTACTCATCATCTTGGGTTCAAATAGAAGCACAACATGTATCTTTCCTGTCTGATTTCTAGAAAATAGAAATGTTCCTTCCACTTCTTTGGCATTGTTGCAATGTAATAAGAACATGTGGTTTGCAATTGCAGGGGCCAAATGGGTGGACGTGCTGAGGAAGCTGACAAGTTGGATGAACATAAGCTTCCAAATGGAGAAGCTCTGGAGCATAGCGAGACACCTCAAGAAAATGGCAGTGAGGAGAAAAGGGAAAGTGTGGCAAACTGTTGCCAAGGTGGTACTGGATTCTCATGTTGCAGAGATGAAAGTTTGGAAGAAAAACAGGGAAAGAATGGGCCGGTAAGACTCACGACCTGGGTAGGAAAATGGGAGCAACGTGAAGTTCTTACAGCTGCTGCTGTGGTTGGAGCCGTGGCTACTGTTGCGGTGGCTTATAGCTTTTATAGAAGGTCCAAGTGAAATGTAGTCCGTAGTCCACTGCATTCTGTTTGCTTTTGGGTGTTATATTCCCTTGGTTTTTGTGGAGGGTTATAATAACATCGATAAATAATCCTTTGAACTAAGCACTTTGTCTGAAGGAGAATGATAGGCTTACATACATCTTAGAATGTGAGGATGATGTTACATGTTGTCTAAACATTTGCTGGAAAGGCGTTATAGGTATTATTCAGCCGGCTACTTAACATAATGACCACGTATTGGTAATTAAAAGTTGTTTGAAAATCATGCATAAAGATTTCATATTACCAGGCAATTTTGAGAGGGCTTCTCCTTCGCCTTACCTGAGCAATCCCTTAGAAGCAGCAGCAGAGCTTTGGCCTTCTGCTTTGACTTACCCGTCCCTTCAACGCTCAACTGAATCAGCCCTGGTGTGGCTAGTTCCTCAAAATCCCTCCCCCTTTTGTTTTGTTTATGTCTGCGTTTCAGCATATCAGAAGTAGAACTCGCACTGCGTGCTCTTTGCTTTGTGGCAGACCTTCCTCCACGGCCTCTACTATTAATTGAATTGCACCACCCGCACCAGCAGTCTCCTTAAGCACAACCTCTGATGAAGAAACAACGTTCACAAGCAACGCCATTGCCTTCTCAATCAACTAGATCGGTTGAAGGAGAGAACTAACAGTGCCAGACAAAAAAATTGATGGAATGATATGGCAGCAGGTCTAAGTAGCAGGCTGCTTAACTTTGCAAATTTAGCAGGAAGTTTGGCAAAAAAAAAAATCATGAATTCCAGTAATTATCCACTCATGGTTATTACTTCTCTGCTTTTGCTTTGCCACTATCCGGCGGCCATAAAATCTTTACTCAAGATGCTTCTGTATCTTGATCAGAATTCCCATTAGGTTGTGGCTTTAATTTTCTTTTCTTGCATAAGGATTTATTGTTCCCAAGGCCGCCGAGGAGCAGGGATGAAACCCAAAGCTACATGAACAACCATCTTTGTCTCTTCAACTGTCAAAAAGCACATAATCTCTTACCAGTAGTCACCACAAGAACAAACTCCATTTTCAAAATGGTGAAACCGGTGCATGTCCCTGACAATGATGACTCGATTCACAATCCTTGAGATGAACTTAATCGCATTATGACAGTCTCCACAGATCCTTAGATTCTTTGTAATTCGAAGAGTAGTCCCTGGACTAGTATTGATGAGACCAAATGCAATTGCCAGCCTCTCACTATGGTAGGAAAGTGCCACTTCTTTTGCCTCATCTTCAATGTCATGAAGAACAAAATCTGTCAAGGGGACATAACCCAGGCGTTTCATTGGACCCGCCAACTCCTCAAGGAGAGCATAAATCTTCTCTGATTGAGGATGTGATCTATCGCCAACTCCGAATTTGTGAACCAGATTGTTTAGCTCTATCAAACTGATTCCCTGAACTTTATTGGCACCTCTTCTAGTCATCATCATCCTAACCTTCTCGACATCATTCCACCTAGATTTGGCAGCATAAATGTTGGAGAGTAGGACATGATAGCCAGCATGAAAGGGGTCCAGCTGAAAAATATGATCTGCAATTCTTTCAGCTAAATCTAGATTACTATGAACTCGGCATGCTCCGAGCAAAGACCCCCATATACTTGTATCAGGTCTCACTGGCATAGATTCTATGAGCTCTTCTGCTTCAGAAAGTTCTCCTGCACGACCAAGAAGATCCACCATACATGCATAATTACTTAGTTTTGGTGCAATCCGCAACTCTCTTCTCATCAATTGAAAATACTTCTTCCCTTCTTCAAGTAACCCCGAATGGCTACAAGCTGAGAGAACACAAGTGAATGTTACATGGTTAGGCCTCAAGCCTTCTTTAATCATTTCGTTAAAAAGATTAATCGCCTTCTGCCCATGGCCATGGATTCCATAACAAGCAATCATCGCGCTCCAACAAACTACATCTTTTCCTTCGGTTGCATCAAACAATCTTCGCGACAAACCTATATTCCCACACTTTGCATACATATCCATTACAGCAGTTGCAACCAAGATATCAGACTCGAACCCAGTTTTGACAACATAAGTATGGAACTCTTCTCCTTTTCTCAAAGCTCCCAAATTACCACTAGCTAAAAGTACGCTCAATATACCTACCCTATTGGCTTTAATACCTGAACCACGCATCATATCAAAGAACTCCATAGTCTCGTCGTTATAACCGTTGTGTGCATAACCAGAAATCATAGAAGTCCAACATACCAAATCTCTCTTTTCCATTTTATCAAACATCAACCGAGCAGAATTTATGTCACCGCACTTTACATACATATCAACCAAGGCAGCCTCAACAAAAACATCACTGCCACATCCACAACACACCGAATGCTGGTGAACTAACTTTCCAATTTGCAAATCTGCTAATCTAGCGCAAGATTTGAGAGCAAAAGGGAAAGTGTACTTGTCTGGTGTTAGACCCTTTTCCATCATATTGACATATGATCCTAATGCTCGGCCAAATTGGCCTTCAGTGGCATAACCCTTTATTATAATATTCCACAGGTAACAACTCGGATGTGGTATAGATTCGAATAAAACATTTGCATCATCAACGCTATTGAATGAGATGTACAAAAGGGATGATTTTGTTGATAAATGTGCGTCATCTTGCAGGCCAAAGGCAAAGATCTTTGCATGGATTTTCTTGAGAGAACCGAGACTGGTGCACTTTTGCAAGGCGGAAGAGATACAGAAAGCAATCTCATTGACGGATTTAACGTGGATCAATTGCTGAGAACTTGGAGACAAAGATATGGAGGTGGAAAAGTGGTTAAAGTATGAAAAACGGTTGCGAAGTGCGACGGCTATGTTGAATGGTAAAAGTGGACAAAAGAGGGTTCCCATTCAACTGTACAATCCAAAATGATGATTCGAGCTAAAAGCCACTGAATCACCAAGTAACAACAGAGAAATACTTGTGTTTTAGGACCTTCAAGAGATGATTACAGCGGCTTAATCAATATTTTTTTTTTAGTCACTCGGAGGCACAGACTCAACGACTTGCATGGTTACTAGAAAAAATCTTTGGGCTAGTGCAATAGAGCTGCAGTCCGTGTTAGCCGCTTTTAACAATACTGATAGATTATAAAGATTATTTTAGCCGCTCGTTTTAATCTAATAGTATCGTTATGTTCAATTAATTTTGAAGACCCTATTCTAAAAATGTCTAAGGTGTATATGCTTTTAATATATGTCTATGATTAGCCTTTAAAATAGTGGTAAGAAAGGATTTAAGTAAAATAGATTCTTTTTCCGTTATATTTTTCCGGTCCTTTCTCAGATTCTATCTCTCTTGTCGATTAAACTTGGTAAAAATTTCATTATTTAATTCCAATTAAAATTATATTGAATAATTCTCTGAATCTAAGTATGAGACAAATGAAGAGATCTTCGACTGCCTTTTTAGCTTCATAGATAAAGGTAGTGGTAATAAATCAATGGACCCAAAATCTCCCTTAGAATGCTGATTCTGAAAGTTTAGGATTTCGTTTTTTCTTCTTTTAAAAAAATTGGGTTAGAAGACCCACCAAAGTGGGAAGCCTTAACCGGATGTGTTGGTAACAGGTAAGCCCGAAGGCTGTTCCCGTCCCTGTCAAGGAAGATGCCAACCATCTTTCCTTCCTACGAACGAAAAAAATGGTGCCTTTTTGATGTTTTAGAATGAGCTACGTTTGCCTGTAATATTGGTATCACATAACGAAGGAATCACTACATAGGCCATTTAATTTGCCAAGCACAATACTTGTTAGAGAAAGATTATCCAAATTTGTGGCAGCAGCAGCACATACAGATCAGCGGCTTTGAGAAGTACCGGAAGCAGATACAAGATCATTATAAAAGCATTAAGTATCTGAGTGGGAGCACAGAAAGATAAAGAAGTTGTAGCATATAGATGTTCAAACTGTCACTTCTAGATTGCGAAATCAATGTTTTTGGATATTCACGCGTATAAACATAAGCTCTTGTCTTCCATTCAGATGATTCCGATAACAAAGTGCTAAAATCCTGTTTAGGAGAAATTTTCCATGGATCAAAAGGCTATCTGTGTATAAAATGAATGCTCTGAAGACCTCCAGTTTAAGCAGGTATGCCATAAGAGTGAGATCGCCTATGAATATCAACGATCAAGATTTTTGCGAGCTTAAAGCCCAGTCAAGAAGATGGTTATCACCTCCTTAAAAAAGCAACAAAAGATTATGTCTGGCACACTATTTTAAGTCATTTTGCACCATCCTCGCAGATGTTGATCAACAAGGCAGAGAACTTCTTCAAGATGTGTATTGGATTGCAATTTGCAAAATGAGAGAGCAATTTCTGTCATCAAAGGCACAGCTGATCCCAAAGTGATGGCTCAATATATAGCAACATCTCTATGGATAACTGGGATTGTATAATCTGAAGGAATGAACAAACACAAATTAGAAACAGGGGAAGCCCATACAATATGGTCTAATGGAGAGGAAAGCACCAAAAGAAATAAATCTGAAGCGAGACCGAGTGATTTTACCTGATTCAATGCAAGTGAAATTGGATTGGGCTGATGGGCTCCTCACAAACAACAATTGTGTCCAATGGCTTCTCCTTTTTCACTCTTGCCTGCTTAAGTTGAATAAAAATGGCTCTCTGCTTAGCATGATATGCAGACGATAAGATATGCTTCCCTCAGCTACAAAATGCCCAACTATATCATGCTCTGGTTCAAAACCAGATAAGAAAATAGGCATGATATCAGGGCCAGCCTGGACAAACTTCTAATGACGCCTTCTTTGCTAACATAGAACTTCTGATTGATTAAAACACTGACCATGTTAAGAAGTGAGATGAGAAAGCACTCTTCCCATAAAAAACCCACAGTCAAGGACCCAATGGTTTCCTTTTAACCACCAATTTTTGATAGGCAAGTGCCATACAGAGAGTGATCTGATATCCTATCTTTTTTCCAATAAAAAATCTGTAAGGCTAAAGCACACATGGGAATCGAACTCAACTTAATGGAAACCAATCTGGAAAGTGGATGGATTGTCCAGCAATCAGCAGAGATCCATGAGCATTAATCTGGAACAGCCCTGGCTAGAAAAGTACTTCCCATATCCACACTTCAAAGCTCTAAAACTCCCTCTGCATCATGTAGCGAAAAATTTATAGCAGCAACATATCCTTCCTCTCTCATTTCCTCCAATTTTCTAAGCTGCCGGTGAATCAATTCAGAGTCAGGGTGAAATCTGCCATTAGTTATGAGATGGTGACTTCACTTCTGACCTCAACCCTGCTTTGACCAGATAGCTTCTTCAACATTTTGTCTTTGACTAAAGTTCTAAGTTTTGTCATATCATCCCATTTTCCATCACTGGCATAAATATTTGATAACAGAATGTAATAACCTGCATGATCAGGGTCTAACTGAAAAAGATTCCTTGCTGCAACCTCTCCCATCTCGGTGTTCTGATGAATCCTACATGCACCAAGCAAGGCCCCCCAGACATGGGGCCCACCAGGGACTGCCATTTGGTTAATAATGCCCATAGCCTTGTCCAACTCTCCAGTGCGGCCAAGCAGATCAACCATTATGCCATAATGCTTCGAGTTGGGCATCAGTTGGTATTCATGAACCATCATATTAAATAATTCAATCCCTTCTTTAACCAAACCAACATGGCTACAAGCAGATAAAATTGAAAGGAATGTTACATTGTTAGGCCTAATTGTTGTATTCTTAACCATCTGATCAAATAATTCTAGGGCTTCCCTCCCTCTGCCATGCATTCCATAACCTGCAATCATTGAGCTCCAAATAACAATATCTCTGTCATTAATTCCTTCGAAAACCTTAATAGCATTATCTAAGCTACAGCATTTTGAGTAAGATTCTATAAGTGAACCACCAATAAAAGCATTATTGCTGAAGCCACATTTGATGACAAAACCATGAAGGCAAAAAGCTTGTTGAAGAATCCCTAGTTCTGAACAAGCTGTGAGAATCTTCGCCATAACAACAGCATCAGGTTGGATACCACTGGACAGCATATTGCAAAATATTCCCATTGACTTGCCTCCCATTCCATTTTGAACACATCCGCATAACAAAGCAGCCCAACAAACTGCATCTTTCTTGGTCATTCTATGAAAGAGTTCGACTGCTTCATCAGGGGAACCACAATTCATATACATATCAATCAGAGCTGTACAAACCAAGACATCTAACTCAAACCCTTTCCGAGCAGCAATTTCATGGATTTTCTTACCCTCTTCTAAATTACAAGTTGCTTCACACGCTTGCAAAGCACCGATAACAGTAACTGAATTGGGTTCAACTCGTTTATGTGTCATCTCACTAAAAACATCTAAAGCTTCCTTAGCAGCCCCATTATGAGCATAACAAGCAATGAGAGAACCCCAGGAAATCACATCTTTTTCTTGCATTTTCTTAAACAAATTGGACGCAGCATTGACACAGCCCGTTTTTGCATATAAATTCAAGAAAGCATTGGACAATGATAGGCCACTATAAAGCCCCATCTTAACCGCAAAACCATGCACGCTAATTCCGGCCTTTAAATTTAACAACTGCCCACAAGCCGAAACAACACTAACAAGGGTTATAGCGTCCGGACAAACACGCCCCAGCATTACCATTCTCGTGAATAAGGACAGAGCTTCTACAGCATCACCACTCTGCTCAAATCCAGTAATCATGGTAGTCCACAATACAATGTCTGGTTGAGTATATTCCTCAAAAACACGTAAAGCATCATCCAACATTCGACATTTGGAGTATAGTTCAATCATTGCCGACCCAACAAACAAGTTCGAATCAATCTCATCATTCTTCTTGATAAAACCATGAACCATTTTGCCAAAATCAAGAGCCCGCAACCCGGCACATGCCTTCAGTACAATGGGTATAGTATAAAAATCGGGTTTTTGATCATTTATCATAGAAGAAAAGAGAGATAGAGTTTCTTCGTATAGTTTTTCTCTGCAGCAGCTCTTGAGGATGTTATTCCAGATATATAAAGTTGGGAGAGGCGTTTCATCGAACAACTTACGTGCAGTTTCGAAAGAGGTATATTTAGCGTACAGAGAGTTTAGTTTGCCCCCCACGAAATTGTTTTGCATAAGACCCAATTTGATGATAAGAGAATGCAGCTGTGTGAGTGATTTGCCATTGTTACATGCTTCAAAGAGATTGATCGGCAGTTCCCACCTCCTCATATAGATGCTTCAACATTTGTAGGCGAACAAGGAGGGAAAAACCCAAGGTTCTTGTCAAACGCTACGAAACGATATGGTACCACTGCAAACATGTCCAGTTGAGTACATTTTTCATTGGATCTATTAACATTCCGTCGGATCATATACGTTTAAGAGCTGATAACCAGTGACATTCCAAAATGGAATGTGAGGGGGTGAAAGCTCATCGATTTTCATCTATCGCACCACCCAACAGCCTAAATATTGAAACTTGATGTAATTGGAAGACGAGGAATGCTATTTAGGGTTAATTTATTAGACCCGGGACTCTTACTGTGCTGAATCAACGACAGTTACTTGCATCCCTGCAAGTTATTTACTATTTACCCTCTTCTTTTTGTCCTTCTAAAATGAAGCCATTTCACACATTCATCTTCTCAGCCCGCAGTACACAGTTCCTTTTATCTGCACCAATAGCCACCCAAGAAAGCAAAAATACATGCTACTATTATGGGACAGGACAGTGGCCTTAATGTTTAAACACCTATATCACATACCATATTTTCCAACATTATGAAAAGAAGCCTCAAAGTAGAAACCAAACCACAACATATTGCTCTAAAACCCAACATTTATTGTTTACCAAATTCTTACCCACTAAAAAAAAAGGAAACATAGGCATGAAATCCCTGACACATAAAGATACATGAAAAATATAGATATAAAAAGACTAATGTTCCGTTTGGTAGGAAGGATAGAAAATAGGAGGATACACTTTCTATCCGGAAAATAGGAATGATACACTTTCTTTCATTTGTGTTTAGTTGGATGGATGAAAAATAAAAATGACTAATTTTTTTTTTGTGCTGCCTAAGATTACGGGTAACAATCGAGTCGTGTTGTGTCAAATTCGTGTTGAGTAATAAAATTATGAGTCTTTTATATTTTTTATTCCCGAGTCAGGTCATTTTCAAGATTTTGTCGAGTTATAATTAAATTCGTGTCATAAAATTCGTGTCGAGCTCGAGTCGTATCATCATGTTGGGTCGAAAATTTTCGCCCCTAGTAAAGATGAAAAAATAATTTTTTATTTTTTATTTTTTATTTTTAAGTTTATTTTTAAATTTTATAAATATATATATATACACATATTTTATTATTGTATTTTTGTATGAAATTAATGTATACATAATATATAGATAAATAAAATACATCTCAAGACAAATAATTAATTTTTTATCCGATTTTGGAATGAATAATTTTGATGAGTTGAAAGAAAAGTTAATTCATTCATTTTTCGTCCTTTCTATTTTTCATCCTTATCAACACATGATATTTTATTTATCCCTCAAACTTTCTATCATATCAAATGGAGCATAATAGATTTCCAAGATACAAAACAAAACTCACCTATTTGGCTTTCAAATTTTCATCAACCACAAATTTACAAAAGTACCTCTCTTTTTAATCATAATAGGTTATAATTGTAATCTATCTATATAATAAAGTTTAACATAAAGAATTGATTTTTGTTTTTCACAGTTTAGATCGTTTTAAATTTTACTTTAAAATTAATTTAACGGCTATTATTAACTCCTCAAATTTAATAGAAAAAATAGGCTCCCTAAAGGTTTGTTTCGAGTAACAATTCAAAAGTGCTTCTAGAATATATGACTTCTTATAAACATTTTAAAAAAAATAAGTAGTATTTGAAACAACTTATTTTAATTACTTGTAAATAAGTCAAAAATAATTTTATCACTTAAATAAGTAAAAGTAAACAAAAATAACTTCTACTTATTTAAAATTACTTCTCTACAAAACATTTCATCACCATTATTGTCACCACCACCACCACCTCCACCATCGTCGTTGTCACCCACCACCGATTGTTATCACCATTGCCCCCATCATTATCTCACTCTTATATTTATTGTCACTACCACTGTCATCCTACCTCCGCCGTCGCCCTTCGTCGCCAATGTCGTCATTGTCACCCACTATCACCCACCCCTCACCACACCTACCATTACCACCACTTGTCCTCGCCTATCATCTCTGTCACCCTCATTGTCACCTACCACCACCATACCTACCACCACTGTTATCAAAATCGGACCGAACCGCCCAGTCGGACCGGGTCAACCGTAAACCGGGACTCTAACCTGTCTGGTTTCTTAGTTGAACCGTATAAGGAAGCGAACCGGCTAAAAACCAAAAAATCGGCTGATTTCTAACAAAAACCAAAAAATCAACTGATTTTTAACAAAAATCGATTTTTAAAAATTAAATTACATAAATAAATTTTTTTACCCTAAATCAGTAAATAGTTAATTTTTTTTAATCTTATTCTTGAAAAAATTATAAATGATACCCCTTTTTTTTCTTTATAATTTACTTGAACCTCTTTATTTTGCTTTAAAATACAATAACCCCCACTTTGTTACTTAATTTCATTAATTTTATGGCAAATTTTATGTATTTTATACATATTTTATATTTTTTAGCTAAATTATTAAGTTTTATAATTATTATATATATATTTTTTTATTATATGACTGAGTCCGACCAGTTGACCCAACGATTGAACCAGTGAACCATTAACCCGGTCCCTTTGCCGGTTCGATGATCGATCCAGTTCTGATAACATTGCCTACCACTATTATCGTCATTCGATACCACTACCACTATCGTCATCACCCATCACCCACACCTACAACCACCACCGTCGTCACCTATGATTACCACTACACCATCGTCATCCAAAATCTACCACCATCATCAACGTTACCATTCATGACTGACACCACCATCAAGGTCGTTGTTGCTTATTAAAACTATTACCGTATCTTATTGCCACCACTACCGCCCATCGCCCACCACCATTACCGTCGCTCATCCCCTATATTCAATGCTTAATTCTCTTTCTTTCTTTTATATTTTGTGATTTAATTTTAGATGTGAATATAAATATAGTTATGATTAATAATAGTAATATTCTACACAGCTGAGTAGAAGCGTGTTCTTTAGAGGTTCAGAAATCACTGGAATATCCAGTTAGAGCTTTTAGGCTTCGTGTTTTGGCAATGCAATTTGAGGAACAGTTAACAGAAGATTTATAGTGGTTCATCAGTTCGAAATCTCGGTTAATCCACTCTAATGAAGTCTATTGCTCCTGAGAGAGTTTTTTGTTAATCAGGAGAGGAAATTACACAGGGTTATATTGCAGATAAAATTGCTTCTCTGCATTGTGAAGGATTTGATCCCTTTTTATAATTTTCAGACTATTGTGTGATTCCTTGTGTGATCTCGTCACTTTCTTGTAATCGACATTTTCTTTGTATAATCAGTGTCGATGGTGTTTCTACGACCGCAACTCATTTGCCAAAATGTTGAATTATTGTGAGTTACACTTTTTGAATGTAACGTGATTTTTTTGAAAGATGTCAACCATCGTTGTCATCGTTAATGATAGATTTGTTGACAAGGGATCCCAATCTGTGCACCTTGAGACCGTAGTCATGAACTTCGGAGTCCGTGCTCAGTTGTCAGAACTAGAACTAGATGTACCGAGCTAAGGCTTGGATTTGTTTAGGTATCATCAATTAATAATTTGTTTGATTATTTCCTCCATGAGTAATAAGTAGGATATATATAGCCAGAAAGTTGCTGACATGGCCGAATCTCTGGATACCACTGTAAGTACATTGACAAAGAGGAACCAAACAAAAGTTAGCTTAGGTCCGCTGCTATCTGAAAAGGACACAAAAGAACGGAGCATCCGATGTAAAGAATATTGTGGTAAGGGCTGTCTTTAGAAAATTTTGTTCACACAGGAAAATTATATTTACCACCCTCTAAGTATCTCTTCATTTCTATTTGATGCCAATTACAATAATCACTTTCTTAAGTTTGATTTGCATTTCAATCAAAGTCCCTCAATCCAAAGTTGTTTAGAATTTGAAACAGAAAGCCTAATGTGACCCACGCATGTCCGTGCCAACGGGGTATTTTTGACTAATCATATTTTTCTACCTACCTATTGTCTGACATTCATATACTAGTTGTAGACATACCACATCCTCATGCCAAACAAGACCAAACGATAGTAGCAAAAACAACACCTAATCATTCCTATTCTTTGTTTTTGGATTCGAGTTAACATGGCAGTGGAAAAAAGGACTTTAGGGAATCCATGCTAGTGTAGATGCAATCTTTCTTGGCGGAAGGTTGTAGAGATATATAGGCCCGTGTTGAAACTTCATAAGCCGAAGGCTAAGCTAAAACAATGAAACAAGGTCCATTTTAGATTGTTTTCGCAGGTTAAAGACAAAAAATTTCTTAAAATTTCATGATAAAACTAAGTAAGAATTGGCATACGTTATACAAGATTAATTGAATCACAATTGAATTTTAGTGAATTCAGTAATTTTTTTAATATCTATTAATGTAATATATGGCAATTAAATTAAAAAAAAAAACCTCCAATTTTATGTAACATTCAAGTCATGAGATTCAGGCTTCAAAAGTGTTATAGTTGGAATATCAGGGGCCAAATATAAACAAAAGAAATTGTTAAAGGGTGGTAAATGTAATATCCACAATATTTATTGCTTTATAATATCTCTGTTTACAAGAAGTTTTCGTGAGCCAAACAGAGTCGCTGGTCTGTTATTCACACTCGACGCCGATGCCAGTAATATATAACATTTAATAAACACACTCAAACGTAAGATTACTCTTAATTTTGGCGGTTTTTTTATAAATTTTTTCGTCGACATGTTCGTCTTCGTCAATCGTTTGGATTTTTTGTTATTTTATTCCGATTTTTTATTCTCAATTGCCTGTAATTGTTGAGTAGGGTTTCCAAAAGCACCATTTTTTGTCAGACCTTTCTTTCTTTGTCTGTTCTTCATTGGTATTAATTGTTTATAATTCGATTTATTTTGTTTTTCTTCGCCTTTGTAGTTTGTGTTGTTGGAGTGGAGGAAAAGGGAAAGTATATCCATTTGTGTGTGGTTTTAAGGGCAACATTGAGGTCGAGTGCGATGTCGTCGAACATAATTCACGACGCCGATGGATGGCCTCGAATTATATTGATTGAGCCGACCGGATCAACCGCCGAGGTTCGTCCTTTTGGTTAAAGGTTTTTGATTGATTGAGTTAAGTTGAGAATAAACCATTGAATTTGAACGAGATTGCATGTGTTTTTTTCATATTTTTTTTTCGTTGTATTTAATGTTTGTACATCAATTGCGATTGCATGTAAGTAGATTAGGTTTATTCTTTGTTTTGATGGTATTCTTGTGGGACAAATTGTACTTAAATTGGAAGGTTTAACAATGATTCAGTAGTGAGAAATTTAAGAAGACAGATCTATTAATTGCCAACTGTTTTTGTTAACTACATTGGTTGAATGAATCTGAGAGTTGAGTTTCATAGCTTGTGTTAATGCCGTCTAACTCCTCAACAATTGGTCTAGGTGTTTCTCTACGGTGGGCAGGTTGTTTCTTGGAAGAATGAGCGAAGAGAAGAACTGCTTTTTATGAGCAACAAGGTGAACCCATTATTGTTCTTCACGATTTGGAATTCAGATTTGATTAATTACGTTTTAACACCATGTTGATATAAAACAGTGCGAACCAGTCTTACATCTTAGAAACTGTTTTTTTGTTTCTTCTTCCTTCTCTTTCTGATGCATCACAATCACCTATGTTGAAATATTGGGAATACCATTTACATGGCTTCTTTCTGGCTATTTCAGTTTAGCTGCTTTTGAACGGTCAAGCTGAAATTGTTTCACCTTAGTCATTAAATTTAAATTGTTTTTCACGGATACGGACACAAGTGTCGTATTTGATATGATACGGATACAGAGATACAACAAAATTCAAAAATATAAGACACGGGTACGGCGAGGATACGGCTATTAAAATAATATAATATATATTTTAAATAATAATAGAGTTGTAAATATTAATTTTTTTACCTGACAAATATTAATTTACTAATTAAAATTGAAAATAGATCAAAATAAATATCTATTCTTTTCGTCAAACATCATTACATCCACTAACATTCATAGTATATAAGTTACATAACGAAAATTATATTAAAAAAATATAAATAACATCTTTTTTAATAGTCAACAATTATTTTTTTTTTAAAAAAAATTCCTCGCTATATGCTAGCAGTGTCCTAGAAGTATCCTGGCCCTATTCTAGACGTATTCTGGCTATGTCCGACTGAGTTCACTATTCAGAATACTTGTAGCCGTGTCCGACACGTGTTCGTGTTCGTGTTCGACTCTACCACGGCACCCTTCTGGGAAGTATCCGTGCTTCCTAGGAAGACAATCACTGGTAGAGAAATTGGAAGTGAAGGCTCTCCTGTATGTGGAATCATTCTCCAGATTAATGTAACAAAATTGCATTGTGAAAAAGTAGTTGACAAAATGCTACAGTATTTCTATTTCCTTTGGATTGCGTTTGTTGATCTTGTCAAAAGATTACAAATTAAGTTGGATGGCCCATAACTAGAAAGTGTGGTTATGAGGCTTAAAATAAAACAATCTGAAAGACCAAACAGTTCTTAGCGAGGTGAATCTTTCGAAGCTTGTTTTTGTTCCATGGTTTTCAAATTTGGCATTCCGCTTTTCTTATGTAGTGCTGCATTGGCTTTTTACTCTTCTCTTTTGTATCAGTTGGTACGGCACTGAACTTATTGCTAGAAACATGTCAAGTTAGCTTGAGAAGAACAATTTTCCTTGCCCGAGTTACTGATATAGGAGAGTAACGTTTGAGCTGCTTTCCTTCCATATAATAAATATGAGGTCTTGCTTCTGTTTCACAGGCTATTCGGAAACCACCAAAAGCTGTCAGGGGTGGAATACCCATCTGCTTCCCACAGGTTGGCTGCTAACAGAACCTAGCAAAAAATTCTTTGCATATACTTTTCTGGAATTATGTATTAAGTGTTATATGCATATTGTAGTTTGCAAATTTAGGTTCGCTGGAGCAACATGGATTTGCAAGGAACAGATTGTGGTCATTGGATAATGATCCTTCACCTTTGCCTTCAGCTAATAATCAATCAACTGTAGATATTCTATTGAAATCTGCAGAAGAGGATCTAAAAACATGGCCGCATAGGTATGGTTGTATTTTAGTGTTATACCTTTGTTTGTTTGTTTGTTTGTTTGGTTGGTTGGTTGGTTGGTTGGCTATATACCATGGTAGGATGGAGTCAATATTGATTTTGTGGTGGCTTTATGTAGATTTGAGTTACGGCTTCGTATTTCTCTCAGTGCTGGCAAGCTCACATTGATCCCTCGCGTGAGAAACATAGATGCTAAGGCCTTTCCGTTTATGCTTGCACTGTGTAACTACTTATCTGTATCTGATATAAGGTTTGCTTTGTGATTTAAATGGTTCTTTCTTGTTTAAACGAAAGTGAGTGAAATTTTGTTCCTGTCTGCAGTAATATTTTAATGGTATTTAAACTACCTTGAGAATTTTATAAAATTGCTTTACTTTTTACAGCTAAGCATGGGAGATACTTTATTATTATCCTTTTCAATTAGGTTGCATGATGCAGTTTAATTTGCAGTGAAGTGCGCGTTGAGGGCTTGGAGACACTCGACTACTTTGATAATTTGTTGCAAAGAGAAAGGTACACAGAGCAGGCAGATGCAATTACCTTTGATGGTGAGGTACTGCTTCGTACTCTGTTTCTGTTCATAATCTTGAAGTGTCTTTTAATAGGCAACTAGAGGTGAACTCAAAGGTTGATATGAACTACCTTTGCATCAAACCACAGCTTCTTATTCAGTTTTGCACCTTAATGTAGTTTGGAACAATGAAGTCTGTGATATTAAACTTCTCAACCATCTATGTTCTTATATTTTCTTTCCTTTTAGATTGATCGAGTGTATTTGAGCACACCGACAAAGATTGCCATAATAGACCATGAGAAGAAAAGAACCCTGGTACTGCGTAAAGAAGGCATGCCAGATGCAGGTTATTATTATTATTGCTTTGAAGTTCGTTCATTTCCATATCTTGACTTTTCTGCCTGTTGCTTATACTTAAATATCATGTGGGTATAATGTCCAGTTGTGTGGAATCCTTGGGACAAAAAGGCCAAGGCTCTCCCAGATTTGGGGGATGATGATTACAAAAGTATGCTGTGTGTGGATTCTGCTGCTATTGAAACTCCAATTAATTTGAAACCCTTTGAAGAGTGGAAGGGTCGTCAAGAGCTCTCTACTGTGTCCTCAAGTTATTGTAGCGGGCAGTTGGATCCTCGGAAGGTTCTGCAAGGCTTGAGCTGATATATCATTTGAAGAGTAAATTGATGTTCTCCGGTATTATACCTCTTGCCTTATTTCATGTACAATATAAATGTGCACTGTTGTCTGCATATTACAATAGCTGTGCTGTTTAGGATTCTTAAAGTGAGTGGTCAACATCTGAAGACAACCTGTGTGTGGTATATGTAACATAACATTCCAGATTTGTGAGTTGATCAGCGAGAAAATCCTCATTTAGCCTTTTTGTTATTGTGAGGAAAACCTTGATGGTGACAAATGTGAATTGATCTGGTTTGACAAGAATATCCTATCTTCCTATTTCTGATAGTAACGAATGCCCATTTGTATCAGATATTGTTGGATGGACACTTGCCATGGATAACAGTAGGGCTGGTAATCAAGCCAATCTTGAACATTTGTTAAAGCTCGTTTATGTGTAAATAGTTAAACGAGTCAACTCGTTTATGTGTAAATTCAGCTCGATTTAGGCTCGCAAACAGCTCGATTACCAGCCCTAGATAACAGTTCAGGTGCACACCCCACCTCCCACCCACAAAACTACATAAATATGGACACTGATCAAGTTCCACAAAACATATTGCAATTGGATTAACACTCCCACTTATGAGACCTGTCACATTCTCATCACCATCCTTCTTATTTGAGCAAGCATTCAACCAGTACAAAGTAGACTTGGGCCTTATTCCATACAAAACCTAGACAACTACTAGAAAGTTCTGTTAGAAGAGAGAAAGCATGGACATCCCAAAATTTTCCTTTGCTTCCTTGTCAAATGGATCATCTCCCAAATACATGTGGATATAGGCCCTGCAAAGTAGTTCACTTTCGACTGTGCTTACTATTTCGCCCTTGACTGCACCCAAAAACCAGTTTTTCTCAATATTGGTATGCTAACAAAATGTTTATAGTATGCTAGTATTCAACATTAAACCTTTGTATTCTTACCTTTTGTTTGTAGTATGAATCCTGGAGAACGAGAAATCTCAATCACAGAACCAGATGTCAGCTTTATGTCATCTGATGCCTCACCCATGATCCTTCATCAACAAATGCAACAAATCATGCTTGAACTAGTAGCCAAGTATAAATAAGTGATTAAAGCTGTAGATTACCTTTTTGTGAGCTCTTCATTCTTTACACCAGTGAGTTTCTTGATGGATGCTCCCAGACCTTCATCGAAGTTCTTTCTTATCATGCTCATGGTAAGGTTAGAAAACACGATTACCAGTCGCACCATCATACCCAAATCACTGTCAATTACTACTTGATACATTTCCTTCGTAGGTTTTGCTGGGGCTTTCCCTATCTTTGACCATAGAATATCTTTCAGTTTCTCGTCATCTGCATATATCCCTGCAGTTGAAGAATGATAAATGCAAATTTTTGGTTAAATCATAGATTACAAGATATGCGTTGGCCTGTTGTTATCTGGTTAGGACAGCATTTCGATCATAAAATGAGTTGTATAATTATTTGCTTTCGACCATGGATATTATATTTTCATGACTATGCAAGTATTTAGCATTGCAGATCTTTAGAGAGATTATTTCCTTGTGACATGAGTTCACAAGTTCGAGCCATGAAAATATCTTATGTGGATCAAGACTACCCTACTTTTGCAGGAAAATTGTGCACTAGGCTATGTTGTTTAAAAAATCCCTATCAGTGTTGCATTGCTTTTAACTGCGATTGCATCTGTAGCATCTGCATCTAAGTAGACTAAACGCGTGTGAGGTAATTGGGATTTTGATGGAACAATACCGAAGCCATAAATTTTGATGCCCAAGCCAAGCATGCTTTTCTTCCTCAAACCTACAGCTTTCAGGTGCTTCCCATCATCCAACTTGACTGGAAAGGAGACTCCTGTCTTGGTTCGACCTCAACTGGCACCTCCTCTTTCTTTCCCTCACCGTTGGGTTCTTTCCCATTCGTTGCCTCCTTGGGAACTTTCTCATTCTTTGGTTCTTCTTCTGCAGGTTTCTTTCCGTTCTCACAATTCATCTTCTCTTTTCCTGTCTCACCACTTGCTATCTTGGGGTTGATACCATTCACCTTCTCTTCTTTCGACGTCTCCAACTTGATAGCAACACCGGTCTTGGGCTCGATTTCAACCATCTCTGCCTTGCTGTTGATGTCCTCCGCGGTGGTTGCCATTTTTCAACAATTTGTCAAGAGTTCAAAAGGAGGAAGATGTGTGTGAGTTGGTTGGCTATCTCAGAAAACTTTGGGCTTTATAAGGGAGGAAGCAGGTTGAGGATTATGAGTGTCATTAATTTTGCATCCGTTGGGCCTACCTACCTCGGTATGAGCATTTGGATAGAGGAAATTAAATCGAGCTCACGGGTTATGAGCTTAGGCTTCGGTTCTAAAAAGTACGGCCTGTTTGCATTTCAAAAATTATTTTATATTTTCGGGAACTGTTTATAGGAGCAGAGTTGTTTGATCAGTTATTTTTTTTTAAAAAAAAATAAGTTAAAATTATTTTATGCATTTTTTGAAATAATTTTTTCAGAATTTAAAAAATACCACCACCATTATCACCACTCCCACCATCACCACACCACTACCACTATCATTATCACTAGACTTTTGTTTTTGTTGTTTTTTGGTTACTCTCCAAGTAAGTTTTATTATTTTTTATTTCATAAAGTTATTTTTGGAATCATATAACCAAAAAATTCTACGATACAAAAAATAGTTTTCTAAAACTCTTTCTAAAAACAATTTTCAGATTTTGTTTTTTGAAATAAAAATCAAATAGAGCCTAAATTTTTGACATTGTTATCTCTTTTATTTTTTTTCATCCAATCACAAAATTACACGTAGAAAGTTTTTATTATTGTACTTTATTTAATATTTCAATAGTTAATGACTACAAACAACCAAAATCAAGATCAACACCTAAAGATTATTTTTGGACATGATACAAATTTTTTTTTTTCCAGTGCCATATCCTGAACTCACTGAATGTGTAGATAGGAGAGGTTTTGCGCACTCCCAGAGGTTTTGCGCACTCCAATTTGGAATCTGTATTTATTGAAGCATGAATGCAGAAAGAGATTTTCATTAAACAGAAGATAAGGGCTTGGAATTTGGAAAGGTGTGCTTCCTTCATACCCTTTTGAATAATGTGGGCTTTTTTCATTTTTATTTTTTTGAAACCGCAACGTTTTCTATTTACAATCGTCTATTTGAATCAGCTCTCCAATAAGCTATTGGGATTGGCAGATAAAGATAAACTGGGATAACTAACATTGCTTTCTTTCCCATATGATAGAAACAACTGTTAGCCATGCAGTCCCACTCCGAGACAATACTAATTGCAACAATGACATCATATTATCATAACCACGTAGTATTATTTTGTAATAAAAATATTACAAGTGAGAATGTGATTTCACATAGTTTAATAACTACCATTTTCGTGTTATCTGGTAGCCGTCACATGTAAAAAAGTGGGGTTTATTTTATTATGTTTTTATTGAAAGAAAATGTTATTTAGACCTAAAAATTTGAGATAATTTGTTGATCTAATGATGTGGCTTCATTGAAACCATTGGATTAATATCAAGTTCCAATGTTTGATGGAGTCCACAATCAATCCAAAGACCATAATAAATTAGGCCAGTAAATTATGTCTCAATAACATTAATCTTTTATTGAATTGTGATATCGGGTAGCATTGATCGCGTGATGTCCCGGTTGTAATAAATATTTA
Organism: Ilex paraguariensis; assembly: GCA_963454935.2. Classification (NCBI taxonomy): domain Eukaryota; kingdom Viridiplantae; phylum Streptophyta; class Magnoliopsida; order Aquifoliales; family Aquifoliaceae; genus Ilex; species Ilex paraguariensis. The sequence goes on from CAUOFW020003306.1 coordinate 23,163, forward strand.
CTCCACTCCACAATTTTTACGCCTAATTTCAGTGCAGCCCAAGTGTGGCCTGGCCTAATTGGGTTTCCTTTACCAAACGAAGGCCCAAATTTTTTGTTCAATAAATTTTATAGGCCCCTCGTGACGGTCTTAAATTCTCATAGTCATATGACCACGTCACACGTGGTATTGCCAACCAATCCTAAATAACAAGATCGGATTGGTGAACCCAACGAACTAGGTATTAGCTGTTCGACGTGAAAGTTATTGATGGTTATTGAGTTAAATAGGATTCACTATTTCTGTATAGTTTATTTTTAATTAATAATATTACTTGTCAATAATGCCGTAATATATTATTACATTCAACATTTTCTCCACCAACAGATAGCGGGAAGCCAACGGCTGTGCTGATGTTTTCACTCGAGAGTCGAGAGGCTAGCCATTTAGCCCTACACATTGAATTAGGAACCTGGCCTTAGTCCTTTGTTTTGTTTTGGAGGGGGGGGGGGGTATTCATGAATCTGGCATTACTCCTTTTTTTGGGTGTATTGAATATGTGAATATGAAAAATATTAATATTTAGATCTAAAATACTGATGATTTGTTATACCTAATTAGTTACAACCATTGAATTAGTAATAGATTTCAATAGATTTTATGACCCACAATTAAATCAATGATAATGATCGACTTCGTTGACAATAACATTTTAAGTCCAAATGACGTTTCTTTTGCAAACATTTTGGGCTGAGCACATCACATGCAGTGAAGCCCACAACAAGTGGGTTGATCAAATCCAAACCCAACTAACCATTCCCAATCCAAGGCCGCTCAATTTGTGGTTAGTTGGGTCCAGTGAGGAAGTGGGCTTACTTTTGGCCCATCTAAAGGTATGAGGGGCAATAGGACCAGTCCATCTTTACTCACAGAGGAAGAGAGAGAGAGAGAGAGAGAGACCTTTACACATGCTTGTTTCGTATGAACATACAATACAATACGGAGGAGAGAGCGAGGTTACCAGGAGGCCAATTTCGTGGGATTAACGAGAGGTTCTACACTTGGAGGTAAGTTTTTGGAGAACTCCAGACCCTACCCCACTGTGTGTATCCGTTGTTCCGATATGATTTATTTATTTTATTTTATTTTAAAAAAAAAATTATACTCAAACTCTCTGAGATTTGTTAGTTAATCATTTAGTCTCTTTAGTATTTCAAATATTAAACACAGACCCCTTAAGATTTATATGCGCATAATACTTAGACCACGACTGTCAACGTCTGTTAAAATATCTATTATTAAATTACATCCAGACCCTTTAAAATTTGTATGCGTATAATATTTAGATCATTTATATTTAAAATATTATACTTAGATAAAAAAATATTACAATCAAAAATAGAATATCAAATATAATTGATGACAAATGTCTAAGTGTTATGTGTGTATAAATTTTAGGGGGATTCTGTATAATATCAAGGATCTGACAAACTTTAAAAATTCTTTTTTTCACCTTTCTTCAGCGGAGATGGGACACTTAGTTATTTTAAAGAAGACCCATCAATGTTCAACATGGTAAGATTTATCATATGAATATCTCTTACTTTTTTTTGGTTTGGTTTGTTTTGTTTTGAGCTTCAATCCAGTTATGGGTTCTTATTTCTCTGCTTTTATGTATTAGAAAATGCAATATTATGGATTACCACAACTTAATGTTTTGTAACAAAACAAGATACTAGAAAGAGTACTTTCCAATAAAAGAAAAAAAAATGGGAAAAAGGGACACTCCGTGACCTGAAGATGCTTGGTCAAAAACAAACTAGCTTCATGCCAGTGCGAAATGTTTTATTCCGTAACATGACTCATAGTAACACACTCGACTTTGATATAAGAATAGACAATTGAAAGTCCGAATCCAAGTGAAAAAGCCCCTCACTCACACACACCTCCAAGTGAAAAAGCCCACACAGAGACAGAACATCCCAAAAATACTGGCCTTTACCTGGACGAGGTTGAAACCTTTGACCAAAATCAAAGACATTTTTGTCAAACAATTGTCTCCGTCGTCCGATGAGCAATCTCTGATCGATATGGGGACTTTGTTGGCATGTGTACAGGTACAAGAACAAAAGGTCAACACCGGAAGGCGAACCTAAACCAACCCCACCTCCACCACCGACTGCCAAAAAATTCTTCACAAGTCCAACTCCCGAAAAGTACATTATCTTTCTTTACGAAAAAGAACAACATCAAATCACTATCAACCAAACAACTTTTATATATACAAGTTTTGTTAAAAAGATTATAGAGATATGCATAATATTTATGTAAGGTCTTATACTACTTTTAAAAAATGGGTACCATATCCAACTAAAATTTACAATTGTATAAACGTAGGAACAATCCAGTGTAACTCAAATGAGAAAAGTGAACTCCGCTTTGACTTATATGACAGAAGAGTAAAAAATTATTTATTTACATGACAGATTAGTTATTGATTTTTTTAGTGTTCATCTGCTTATTTGTTTTAGTATTGTTTGTTGGTGATATCAAATCACCTTGTCATGTGGTATATATCACCGTTGTAATGAATATTTTTCTCGATTTAAAGAGGGTCAAATTTATGTAACAAAGAGAGATTATATTTGTGACTCAAACCTTTGGGTCATTACCCTCGTTATGTGTAAATAAAAATAATAAGTATCACAAAATTAATATTAAAATAAATATCATTTTTTATTTTTAATTAATAATTTTTTACAAGGAATATCTTTTACTTTTGAGGATTGAGAGTTCAAGACACACAAAAATTCTATGGCTGTTGCACACCGACATGACTCCAAACACCTCCATTCTCTCGTGTCCAAATAAATAAATGGCTAGTTGAAAAGTAAAAAATGTGGAATTTTTTTTTTATTATTATTTTATTAAATTTCTATATAAGGCTCGATGTCAAACATGATATTATTTCTATTTTGCACCGTCACACCCTACTAACATTGTCAATCATATGTTTTTATCAGACTTTTAGTATCATAGTACTAATGTATAATGTTATAATATATATCTAGACTTTGTGCTCATCTGATTTCACAATGATTATCAAGGGATTTGGTGAGTTTTGCGCATCCAATTAAATATATTTCGAGTATCGTTAATTCATTATGCGTAAATAAACTAAACGCAAAATAATTTCTTCCATAAATAAATAATTGTCTTTTTAATATATTGTGGTTCGGTGATTGACCATTATGCTAATTTAGGTAGGTTCATTCTTGATAGGAGTAACGAGCATAGTTAAAAGTCTTATAATTCTACAAGTGAGAGTTTATCAGAATGATCTCTGGACGTCCTTTGTTTTTTTTAACTTTTCTCAAACTCTAGGTCAAATTTGACAACAAAAAAAAATATATCCCCATATCAACTACAAATGTAAAAGTTGACTAAATAATAAGGAAATGATTGTCACAGCCTGTCGGGAAAAAAAAATTAAATTTCAAATCCAAAACAATTACTATTTGGGGTCAAGTTGTGATAAGTAACAATTATGCGTAATCGATTGTAATATTTCATATAAGAGTGTAATTAGAGATGTAAAATTATATATATATATATATATATATATATATATATATATATATATATATATATATATTATGATGGATGGCTTAATATTTTAAATTTTGTTAAGATTAAAAAAAAAGTAGCTTATTTGGTACCACTTAATAAATGAATGGCGTGTGAGACTAGCAGGGTGTAGACGAATGGTAATTTGACTTTTTTTCAAAAGTTAAATTTGAAAAAAGCTGAATGTAAAAACGACAGCCCAACCAATGTAATCACAATTCAAAGGCCATGGAGAAGGAAACTTTGTACTTGACCAAGTCTATCTGTGTCTATGCTTTCACTCTCAGTGTATTGAACGGTTCTATTGCCATTTTATGACCATTGATGACGGATAGAAGTGCTTAAATTTTGAACTTATTTTGTTCTATTCGATTCTATTGATCAACTTCTCGAAAAAATTGGGCAGGCCAACAAAATTTTTTTTGATATTTCACAAAAAATCGAATAGGAATGTAGAATACCTACAAAATTTTCGTATTTCTACGCTATCCTACCCCATATATATACATATGTTAATCATTAAAAATTAAAATTCAAAAATCTAGAAATTTTGATGTTTATGACTTTCTTATATATGATGTATTGATGTTTATGATTTTCTTGTTGTGTTATGTATTATTGAATTTATTGTGTTTTTTTTAGTGTTATTGATTTATTGTGTTAGTTAATTGATGCAGATTACTTAATTAAATTGTTAAAATAATTTAAAATTAATAATTAAAAAATAAGTATTCACCTGATTTCTTACCCGACTTTCTACCCGATTGTTTTAGATAGAATCCGGGTAGAACTAGTACACTTGATCGGATAGGATAGGTCAAGAAAAAATTCTTCCACAAAATTTCAGGTAAGAAAATAGAATATCATAATCTCTACCCGTAAGATAGTATGAACACCCCTAACGATGGAGACTGGGATAGTTTATTGGGCATTACAGTAATGTGATCTTTGGGGCCATAACATATAATGGACTCATGGAAGAAGTTCATAACCCTTCATACTATGAAGTAAAAGCGGATAGAAACCTTAATATGATCACTTGCACATATGTGATTTTTAATTTCGGTATAATGATCAAATCTTTCATTCCTAATTTTTTTAACTAATCTAATCATAAAAATAAAATTTATTGCTGGAAATGAAATTGACCATTATGTCGAGTTCATCTCATGTCTTAGTATGAGTATTGCCGTGTTTGAATTTAGTTAAATTCACATTCGACTTATTGATAATTATATTTAGCTAAATTCATGTCATTTTGAATTCGTGTAATACACAATTCATGTTTAGTTTGAAGTTGAATTTAGTATAAACTTCATATCATCTTATTTACTTAACTTAACGGATTCCTCCAATTATCATTCCAAATTAACTTAAGGACTAATTTGAAAAATGATGTAACTTTTAGTTTATACCCTTAAAGAATTGGATTTGTAAATTGCATCTTCAATGTTATAAAACAAGTGCAAATGTGGCCCTATTTCAAGCTCAAATTACATCCTCAATCTTAAATTTTACCCTTGAATTGAGTTACATTGTATCTATCTTATAATATTTGAGTGTGCAATTTAAGAATTCTACTCCGTAAAAGCACAAATTGAAAACTAAAACATCTTTTAAAGTGCAAAATAAAAATTTTCATTTAACTTCAACTCAAATTCGTGTCGGGTTCAGTGAAAAAAATTGTTAAGACTTAAATTTTCAATACACTAGCAAATAAGAAACAAATAAATAAAATGAGTCAAATCCAAAAACAGGGCTACTCTCAGCCTCATAAATTTCTTAAGTGATATTGTCCCCTGAGGAGGTTCCATTTCCATGTGCTTGTTGAATAGGTTTATTCTATATTATTATAAAAATATTGCATAATTCTATATAAAATCCAATATTTGACATGCAATTTTGTCTTTAATAAAAATTCATTCATCCCTTTAATAGATTGAGATTAGTTTTGAAGTTTCTTTTAATAAATGGGTTCAACTCAGAAAATAGTTTGTTTGATTCGTTAGATTCGAAAATATAAGCTATTTAACATTTAATATATCATATTTGGTAGCCTAATTTTAAAAAATTGACAAGATTTAAAGTTAGAACGTTTAAATTTACTGTTCGTCTTTGTTATCATTTGAGTTATTCCTTTAAGATAATTATAAATAAATTATACCGAGCTTTAAACTCGAGATTGAATACAGCACAAACTCAACGACGGTTTGTCTAGTGAGATGAACAATGACTATTCACGATAATAAAAATAAGAATGTGTTTATTGAGCCGAGTTCAAACCTATACGAAAGGTTAACAAGTCAATCTTAAAATTAAGTATTCTTCTACAAAAAGAACAAGATGAGTCCAAATAAACTCATACTAAACTCAATCTCGATTCGATTCATTTGTAATTTGACACGACTTCATCGTACTTCAAACGACTTTTATTTTGATCCCTTTTTTGGTTCAACAAATTAAGATGTGTGAATCAATCTATTTACGTTTCGTCTAACCTCCTCTAGAAGAGATCAAAAATGTATCATTATGTCAGGATTAAAATATTTATATCCTCGTGATTTAACCGTAATAAAGGTTACAAGTTAACCGCTTGAACTAACCCACTATCACTTTGATCGGGTAAAATGGTAAATCGTTCTTAGTCAGTATTTAGTGAAAAAATATTTCTTATTAGAAAAGTAAATAGTGGGTCTTGCTGCTGTCTGACTCAATTCCCCCGCGGCTTTATCTCTGCAGATCAGAGAGTACAGAAGAGAGTACGCGGTGAGAAGCTTCAATAAACTCGACCCACCACACGAAAATTGCCTCAAAAACCAACTTGGTTCTTTGTTGAATTTCTGTTAATTTCAAGTTTTCAATTGAGTTAGTTTGATTTTTTAATACTATCTTCATTTTATAATAAACAGTGATCTGCTCTGTATGTAAACAGAGCTGTTTGGTCTTTACTTATATATATCTGGGTTTTTCTAGGTCTAATTCTGAGTCTATGATAGTGGATTTATCTGGAAACATGAGGGTTTTTGTTGTTTGCCTCCCAGATAAAGACCGGTTTTAATTTATTTCATCTTTTGCGTATAAGGTTTATGCCTTGAAAAGCAGAATACATGAACTTGTTGATGGCCTGATGGTTTTGTTTTGACATGTGGTCTTACTTCAAATGTGTTGCACTACAAGGTTTTGATTTTGTTAGTCAATAGATGCGCTAGCTCGTTTATTGGTGTAGAGAGAGAAAGAAAATGGGATCTGGGAATGGGTTCTACTCAGTGCAAGAGTTCAATTTGGACTCCAAGTGGTTGATTGATCCGAAGCTTCTTTTTGTTGGGCCGAAGATTGGAGAAGGTGCGCATGCCAAAGTGTACGAAGGAAAGTGAGTCAACCTTTCCTGATTTCTTGGTTTTCCTGTCTTAGTCTCGATCTTTGAACTTCGGATGATTATTGTGTCTGGATTTGTAATTAAACTATGGTTTCTTGTAAAGTAGCTATTGATTCACTGAGAAGAACAATTGCTAAGATATGCAACATATGAATTTCCTTTTGTCATTTATTTGAAGAAAAAGTGAAAGAATTGGGGTTTTGTCTGTGAATTACATAAGTGAAAATTGTGTTATTTTAGGGACAGTTCAGTTTTGATTTGTGAGAATTACTATTGGTGTGAAAAACCATGCTGCAATGGTTTTCCAGAAAAATATGCATGTATTTCTGAAGCGAAAGCAGATTAATGTTGCACAGGTTGTAATATTAGAGTATGGCTAATTTGTTGTTGTCTGTTTGTGGTGCATTATATCACTGATTTGCTTATTGGGTGCCTTTTAGGTACATGAATCAGAATGTTGCTATTAAAATTGTAAATAAAGGGAAGCCAGAGGAGATTGCCAAGAGGGAAGCCCGGTTTGCAAGAGAGGTTGCAATGTTATCCAGAGTTCAACACAAAAACTTAGTGAAGGTTGTTTTGTTTTACCATCAGAAGCAATTATTTTTCTGTTTTCATTTCAGATTTTGAATGATGTCTTTATTTCAACATGCCTATGAGGGTTTAATTCAAGCACGATATGTGAAAGTGGCACATAACAATTTCTTTATTGTATATTTTTTTTTCTGCAGTTTATCGGAGCTTGCAAGGAACCTGTCACGGTCATAGTCACTGAGCTTCTTCTTGGTGGGACATTGCGAAAGTACTTGCTGAACATGCGGCCAAGGTGCTTGGATATGCGTGTGGCAATTGGGTTTGCACTTGACATAGCTCGTGCAATGGAATGCTTGCACTCACATGGGATCATACATCGTGACCTGAAACCTGGTACTAGTTTATTATGCTTATTATTCACTGGAAGGTTTAGATTTACATGGATACAACAAATTGCTGAGATTGGTGGAGCTTAACATACTTCTTTGTTAACTGTAGAGTTTTTGGGCATTTTTTTATTATCAATCTTAGATATTAAGAAGATTTTTTTAGTCTCAATCTTGGTGATCAATCTGAAGGAACATGGGCTCATTAAGCTGGAAGCATGTCAAAAGAAGGAAATATAAAAAGGGTAGTCTAACTAGTCTACGTCGTGTTTGTCAGCTAAATGGTCACTCTAGGTTGGTATATGCTTCACGGAATTGGAAACTTTGAGTCTCTGTGACTTCCAAAGAGTGTGGATGGCTCATTCCATGAGGTTTGTGCCACTGCCGGATCTGGCGGTTAGATGTACACAAGGTGCTAGAAGTGCCAATAGCTGATAATTGTAGATCATATTAGGAATTCTGGTGGACGGTATACTAATTATGACTGTGGGCTATTCACAAAGCTCCCAATTTTGGTTACCAGAGCACATGCATGAAACCTTTCATACTTGTATTGTATATTCAGGGCTTGTAGGGATGCATTTTCCTGTGGAAGTTCTCTCGGTTTATGTTGGCTCCTTTTATATGTTCAGTTATTTTTTTGTCATGTGTGGGTTGGTGGGTGGTGTTGGTTGGGGTGGGGGGAATAAGTGGTTCAAATTTGTATTTGGAGTTAGCTGAAATTCAGTCACCAAAATGATGGATTCTTGCTAACTTTGTGCATTAGGATTTGTTTTAGCATCTTCAATTGGGTTGTTTGGTTTTCCTACGATATGTATCATCTACCCTGGCACCTTATAGGGCTACTTCACAGCATCTTTTGGCTTAAGACTTTTGCCTACTTTATGAAGATTTGCTTGTGGAGGTTGAACCTGAGACAAATATATGGCTCTAAGGGAGACCATTTATTGCTTGAACGAATAGTAGGCTTGCAACTTGTTACAATCAGAGATTGGACACCATTAGATGGCCAGCAGCACTTTGTATAGGTGTTTTTTCCTGATAGAATAGCATTGTGTAGAATGTTATTAGGGCTGTATTTAATGTTATATTGTTTGGGTTAAATTAAACTCAATTGAGATTTTATGTTGATAATGAATTGCCAAACATACTGCTACTCTTTAGGCTAGAGCCAAGCTTCTACTGCGGCAGTTGCAGTGGTGGGTGAATCTCTCTCTGTCTCCGCTTGCTTCTTTTAGGAGCAACTATAAGTCTATAACAGTATGTTCCAATTATCTTTAACTTCTGTCATTCTGCAGAAAACTTGCTATTGACGACAGACCATAAAACAGTGAAACTTGCGGATTTTGGTTTGGCAAGAGAAGAGTCATTAACAGAGATGATGACTGCTGAAACGGGAACCTACCGCTGGATGGCTCCAGAGGTAGTGTTTGAACGGCTCAGATCCTTTGCTGCTCTTTTTTATACCATTGAAATGTGCTTGTCTGTGTTACTCGTTTTGGAGTTGGGACTTGAGGATCAAATTTCTGTTTGGATGCAGCTATACAGCACAGTTACATTGAGGCATGGAGAGAAGAAGCATTATAACCACAAGGTGGATTCCTATAGCTTTGCAATCGTGCTTTGGGAGCTCATACATAATAAGCTCCCATTTGAAGGCATGTCTAATCTGCAGGCAGCCTATGCAGCTGCCTTTAAAGTAAGTCCCTCTCCCAGTTATAGTTATTTATCATGTTCGGTATTTATCCAAAAAAATATATATATATATATCCTGTTCGTGCTCTTAGGTGTTTTTAGTAGCTGTTTCTGATGAGGCAATAAACAGTATCTAGTTTGTGAACTTGACCACGATGCCCTTCACAACAGGACACACGGTTGGACCTTGGACCGTGAGAGAATTGGCAGTGAATGAGTGACCATATTGAGTGCAAACCTTTGGATTTGTAGATCTCCAAGAATGAAGTTGTCCAGTGCGCAAAATTGAATATTCCTTCACCTTTTATCTGAGTGAAACTAGAAGTGTCTCAGGAAGAGTCCAATTAGAAGCCAATTATTCCTTCAAATTGATTAGAAACAAGAATCAGAACCATGAATACATGGATAATGCATGCATGGTCAATGTCTGACGTTTAGAGGGCCCCTTGCTGCCTTCTTTTGTTGAAATTTGACATTACCAGACAAATTTCATTCAATTATTCTGGGTTCCTACTCGTTGGTCAACCATGATTCGAGGTTTGTAACTTTGTTTTTCAGAATGTGAGACCCAGCGCTGATGATCTAACGGAGGATTTGGCTTTAATTGTAACTTCATGTTGGAAGGAGGACCCAAATGCTAGGCCTAACTTCAGCCAAATAATACATATGCTTCTGCATTATCTTTCCAAGATTTCACCACCAGAACCTGTTATCCCCCAGCGGATTTACATGTCCGAGAATGCTGTCTTGCCACCAGAATCTCCGGGCACAAGCTCCTTAATGCGAGTACGGGATGACTCTCGGGGAACCCCGAAACCCCCTATTGAATACAAGTCAAAAGGTTTCTTCTTCTGCTTTAACCAATGCTACTGATCCACCCCCCCCCCCCCCCCCCCTCTTCTCCCAACCAATTCTCTGCTCTAATAGGTGCATAAATCCAGGTAGCCAAAAACTATGATATTAAATTTTACAATAATACGGAAAAAAGCGTTGATTCAATTAGATTCACCTGTTAAGTTGTTGTAGGAGGCCTTGTACTCAATGCTGCTGTAGAAGTTGTAACTTGTAAGTCAGGGTTGCTTCCATGTATTGTATTATAGTTGTAAAATAAGGTCATTTCAAAGGCCTTTACTCCATTGTAATGTAAGAAATCTCTATGACAAAAGACATTCTAGTGCTTTTTGCATTCAGCTCAATGAATGGATTTCGTCGACTTGGAAGCATCATATGCCATTTAGTTTCAGATTTTCACTTATGCCATTTGTATGGTCTGATTGTATAGTAGAGATTTGGATCCTCACAAACACTATTTATTTCAACAATGATAGTCTATCGACCATGCATTTAAATGTGTCCTATTCTGTGTAACTTACTCCCTTCTTGTGTGTAATTACCCATAAAAAAAAATTACTATATTATTTTGGTGCATTGGCTACCTAGGAGTAATTATATATATATACTAGTAATTGTTCGTACCTGAAGGTACTGCATTATTTGTAAAAAATTAACAAAAACTTTTCTAAAGCAACAACATGAAATCATAAGAATTTCAGTCTATATACATAGTCACAATTGCATTCAAAAATGTCGCAAGGAAAAACAGTTTTCACGTTTTTTGGCACAAAAATATGCAAGTTACCTTTTTTTTTTTTGCTATAATGTTTGGTTTTAAAATAGATACAACTCATTTGTGGTTTGTTATAGTTTTTGGTTTTAATTTGGTTTATTATAGAGATTTTGATTTAAATTATTGATAAACTAAATAATGTTGTAATGTTTAAAATATTTATGAACTAAATAATGTTTAAAATATTTATGAACTAAACAATGTTTAAATTATTTATGAACTAAATTGTTGGTTGCAGCCGTCTGAAGAAGTAAAAAACATAAAAGATGAACAACTATCATAACATTAAAGATCGAGTAGAGTACATTGTGGATTCCGACTATATTTGAAGAATCCTGCAAGAATTTGTAACAATGATATTCTAATTTTGAAGTCAATTCATCCAGCCTAACTAAAGCAGCTACAAATGTGCAAATATACTCTAAATTTATTATGTCCACGTATAGAAAAAGCATTGAGATTGGACATTGAACTATTAAAAACATATTTTAGAGATAGTAGATAAATTTGATAGTAAACAAATCAATAACATAAATAATTCTATAGTGATAGTAGATGAAACAATAGTAAAAGTCATGAATATTAAACAAACCTGGACTGTTAAACTATTGAACAAATTTGAAATATTGTTTAGCGAAATATAGCAACCACAAACGAAATCTCGAGTCAAGAATCAAAATTTCTCCAATGTCATATATGGAACAGTATCTGCATCAATATATCAGAGAAAATTGAATCAACAACCATAGAATTAACTCAAGGCCAAAACCAGAAATCGATAAGTATCTCAAACCCAAAACTAAAACTATTTATTCAACATATTTATATAATCAAGTTTAGACACGGGCAAAAAAAAAATACTCAAATCCAGTTTCAGTCTCATGTCACTCTTGGAAGCTTTTCCGGTAAAATCACATGTCTTAAAAAGAAATGTACGATGTGGAAGTGATTGATATGTCTGACAATTGGGTTGGTGAAGGGCCTTTACTCAGCAGAATGGAAATGATTCAAGCATAGAGATATTCTTGCAAAATGAGGACACACCAAAGCCAAAAGAGTCCAAAAACATATTTTATCACATAAGCTTTGATTTCTTTTGTGCATACCTGAAAAAGAAGTCCATGTCATAGATCATCATTTTCAAGGACCAAAGACATTATTAAGTAAACTGTCTCTCCTGTGAGGAATATTAAGCTGACAATAACATAAAAATTATGAGATGTGCAAGCAAAACAATGATCCGACTTGGGTCTTCTTTACACTTATTTTTTTTTTTTTTTTGGGAGAATTGTTGATGGGTACACCTTAAACTACTTATTTGCCTTTAAATACATAGTTCATGTGCGGGCTTGATCCTGCACGATATATATAAAATATTGGGAACAGATCTCTCCCCTGGTGAACTCTGGGTGAGCCAATTGAGTGGCCAAGCACACTGCTCGAAACAGCTTACGATCCTGGGAAAGGAGGAACGATCCTGTACGTGCGAAAGGTATTTCCTGGGATAAAAAAGAGAACAAGTTAGAAGGGCGCCGGAGTGTTTTCCGGCGTATCCCCTCCGACGGTCTAGTCAGTCTTTGAATGAGAGGGAGGAAGGAGAAAACACTGAGAAGGATATTTTGTAGTAGAGAGTTTGTGATTGCATACCCGCTTTGTCTTTTGGGAGGGGTATTTATACCTTAGAAGATCATGATTGCTGTCAGTGTGGTCAGTAGGTAATCATCAGGCACAGTAGCGTGTGTAATCATTTGATGAGGAATGTCTTCTCTAATTGATTGCTCGGGGTCCCGAACAATCAATGCTGAGTCTGTCGGGACGCCGACGGTACAATATACTCCTGTCAGGAAGGATGCAATAAATGCTCTGTAATAGGAGCATTTATTGCCTTTCATATCCGAACCTTACCGCATTGAATGTGGTCTCATCAACAGAAGGGTGCAATTAATTGTTTGCTTTCCCAAGTCGCGTGTCAGCAGCGGCATGCGGTTTGTCTGCCTCGGATGTGACATTATTTGCCACGCGTCCATCCCTTATTGGCTGTTACGCCGGTATTCCAGCACGTTCTGACATTACTTGTGTAAGAGGAGGTCATGATGAATAACCCATACTGGCATAGGCTGATGTCCAGTATGTCAGTAGCTTTATCCGGGAGCAGAGGAGGCGTCCAGGATGGAGTGACCCTCGGCGCCGAGGAAAGGTTCACCTCGGGACCAAGGGGTGGTGTGTCCCCGAGGTACACGTCTGACCGAGGACACGTTTGTTGTATAATATACCGAATGTGTGATCCTACATGAGAGGTACCTCGGGGTAAGGGCGCTCTTCGCCGATGGTGCTTACATCCGGGCACATTGTTCCAAAGTATCCCGAGGACACGTGTCATCATCTTAGGGCTTTTCAGAAGAGTCCCATCAACTGCCCCCCAGCCTTCGATCTTCTGACACCGAGGACACGCGTTGTCAGGAGACGAAGGGTTTTTTCCAACTGCCATCCGTCCTTCATTATGGCCTCGAGCAGCTTTCCCCGTCTTGGGATGTCGTGCGCATTAAATGCGCTGTTTTTGGTTCTCCCGCCAATGATGACAGTTTCCCCCCTATATAAAGGGGGTTCTTCTCCGGTTTCTGTCATTTTGCCATTCCGATCTCTGACCCAGAATACGCCTTTTCCGATCTGCTCGCCGGAGTTTTTTTGTTTTCCTCAGCCATCGTCGACAGCATCTTCTCTTAAAACCTCAGTCAGTAAAACCCATTGTTGACTCCTGATCCTTCCGGTGCGAGTTATTTTCAAAGTTTTTCCTGAAAAACTCCGTTTCGACATCTTCTGGTGAGTTTCGCAACCTTCTTCTTTATCGTCCCCCTAGCCTTCTTGTTTCCGACTGAACAGTGGTGTCATCCGGTCGGTACGTCTTGATTTAAACCCTCGGGGAACTTCCTCGGGTTTTCAACAGAGAACACCTTTTCCTCCCCTTTCTTTTAGAGATGCCTCGTCGTCGCCCTGTTCCCGAGAATCCATCGGCTGGTCCCTCGGGGTCAGGGAAATACAAGGTGACGGGCGAGGCACAGATCGATAGGTTCAGGGCGAAGTATGGCATCCCCCCGAGCGTGGACGTAGGGTTTTAACCCTTGTTGTACTCTCCTACCTTCGGGGCCACGGATGCCATGCCTTTCTATACCAAGGCCATCATAGAGGGTGGCATTAGGTTTCCTTTACCCCCCCTGCTTCTTCAGTTCCTGTCTCGCTTCCGTCTCTTCCCCGGGCAATGCTGCCTCAACGTCTTTCGGATAATTATGGGGGTCCTAGAGCTCAATAGGCGCCTCGGGGTGAATATTGGGCTCAACGACCTCCTTTTCTGTTACTCTCTCCTAAGAGTCATGCCCCACCAACATTTCTACCTCAAAGCCAGGGACCCCTCTATGTACCTTGTAACCCATCTTCCTGACTCGGACAAGGGGTACAAGGACGACATCTTGATCTTCAAGGGATGTTGGAGAGGGGTGTCGGTCCCGAGTACAATGACCTATTTTGCCCTCGGGAATGGAGAACGACAAGTACGTCGGTTCCTTTGGGTATTTTTATTTGTTCTTGGGACTTCTCATGTTTATGACAATCTTTTTTGTTGTGCAGGTATTCCTTCTCGGGAAACAGCTCCACCCCCTCGGTCGCTGGTCAATTTTGGCGACTTAACAACGGTTTGGAGTTTCACGGGCGCCGACGGTTTGGCCGAGCTGCCCATAATTTGCTGCACTATACCCCCGGGTATAAGAAGTTCTCACAGCTCCCTCAACTTTCGAGCCTTCGCAGTGGTCAGAGCTCTTTGATCAGGCGGCGAGGCTAGAGGTCGAGCAGAACTTGGAGGAAGACCCGGATCGGGCTTCAGAGAGGAGAGTAGTAGAGGGAGTTGCTGAGGAAGTCGGGTCAGGAGAGAGGACGTTGCTCCTTCGGACGCCGAGTGTGGGGACTTCGGGAGGCGACCTGTGGCCGGATTTTCAAATTCTCCAAACCTTTGGACGCCGAAG
>CAUOFW020003307.1:0-38376 GCA_963454935.2 Ilex paraguariensis
TTACCATAAGCATTTTTTGATAATTGCTCAATAACTCCCGAGTTTTTAGGTTAAATGACTCAGGGTCACTTACATTCCTCAAGTTCCACATGTAAAACCTGTTTTGCTCATCAATTTTTCCGAAGAAGTCATTGTTTGAGTATTTAAGGAGACAATTATCGTACCAAATGATTGCACTTTTGTTGTCGGGGCAGCGTTTTCGGGTTTCGCTGCCCGCCTCAGCAACACAGGCCTTGCATTTGTGCTTGAAACGTCGCCTCGACATAGAGAGATCCCGTAGACCTGGTCATGGTACTGTCCAACGGAGTCGAGACCGAACCCGGTCAGAGGAGTTTTGAAGTAGAGATCACCAATGAGTTTGTTTAGGTTTGTTTCGTAAGAGCTTTTTGCTGTGAAATTCTCAGAGGTTGAACAGAAATGGAAGAGGGGATCAACTCCCATGGCAATTTGGAACAGGAGAGCCAAGAGAAACACATAGATAGAAGAGGTAAAACTTGGAGAAGACATGATGGAAGGGGAGAGAGAGATATGTGGGGATAATTAATCTTGGAGCAAAACCCATTTATATACAGCAAAGTCACATAGCACTGGTCAGAAGGAAGGTCACAGCTGACTTTTTCTTTTGGGTTTGCATGCAGTTTGACCTAAGTTTTTAGAAGTTTCCAACTTCGGATTAAGTTGAGAATATTCATGGATGGGTCAGTTGGAGGTGCACTTCGTTTACTTTTCATATATACGGTAGCGGAAGAAATATTAAAAAGAGAAAATTGTATGTAAAGATATACATATATGGGGTAGAATGCACCTACACCTAGTGGAAGAATAACCAAATGGAAGACTTGTTATTCCCTTACCACTCAAGAACTTTTTGCAAAATTATCATTTTTCAATCCATTCTATTTTCAAATGCCCATCATATAACTAAGTGGGAGGGACAAATTAATGCAAATTGATAATCTTTTTTTTTGTTTAGCGGTCAAGGGCGTTCAGATCAGCTTATATGCACTTTAATTAATTCTGTCGTTTATCCAATTAAAAACAGATCATCTACACCGTAGTAGGATATTCGTGAGTGTTAAATCACTCATGACGTTTTCACAAGTGAATGTCAAGATTTAACTTCAGAACACTTGAATTTATAATTTATTTTTATTATTACTTGAACTACATATTAGATTCAAATTGTTAAATTCTTGGGATGTGCACAACTTCATAAGCCCAATTTGACATGGGAATAAGCTTCACTCCATCATCTCTTACCCTACAACCAGTATCATCTCTTACCCTACAACCAGTATCAAACATGAGATATTAATTTTTTTTCGTCGGTAGAAATGATTTTATTTAAAACAAATTACATAAAAAATAAATTCATTACTTGTCCGAAAGGGGCTATACTTGCAAAAGATATACTAAGGCAACAACCTACCTTCTCTCTCTCTCTCTCTCTCTCTCCCTGATGAATTTTCTAGTAGCGTAAAAAGTTGACCAGCACTACAACTCAACAATTCAGTGAATTAACCATTGGGCAAACATGCGTAATTGCTTTTCTTCAGTCTTGTGTGGGTGTGATAATTACCTATAACGTTGACTTTTTAATACTATTTCTATATATTAATATACTAACGACACTGTGTAATACACAGAACTTAGACCTTATTTTTTTTTTTCATCCCTGTGCTCCCGGTATTCCATCACAATTGCTGTGATTTCATCGGTGAAGACCTATCAACATATCTCTCTCCCTCCTTTTTGATAGGCACAAAAATAAAAAATGACATCTATCCCACATTGTGCGAGTACTAATCTGATTAAAAAAAGATGAAAATAATCTAATATTAAGTGCAACATGGAAAGATTTGAGTGAAGAATGCTAAATGTTTTTAATTACATAACTCAAAAATCTTAGAATTGATTAATTACAGAGGGAATGCTTCATTAACTCTCTTTCCACAATTTGTGTATGTAGTTTTTTTTTTTAAAAAAAAAAAATTGAAAAAGCTAGGGGATCAGTCGCCGTAGTTGACCCGCCCATTATATGCAAAACCAGATTTGAATGTTGAATATGGTGGTTATGTAGATAATGCTTCTAGAGAAGAGTACCAGCTAGATCACAATACAGATGACACAAGTGTGTTGATTTCGGCCATAACTAGTATTACCATTATAATGAAAACGGTAAGGAGACGTAGCTTCATTTCTTTTGAAAAATATTAATATATTGTTCATAACTTGTACCTAAAAATATAATAAAACATAAAATTTGAGAGCCTAAAAAATCGATTCAACTATTTTAAATAATATTTTTTCCCTTAATTTCTTTGACTACATCTGATGGTACACAAATTAAGTTTATACACCATCTGTTAGATAAACAGTAATAAATGCAATAATTAAGAGAGACATAAGTAAGACAAGGTTTATAGTAGTTTGGTCAACATGATTTACGTCCACTTTGAATGGCTAGGGTCGCCAGATATTTTATTACTTCAAGTGTATAGCAAGAGTAGAGAGTTACAAGTCTTGAGAGAAAGAGAAGAGTTGTGCTCGACTGAGTGTGATCTGTTCCCCAAGTATTGATAGGACTTACAATTTATAGTCGTCTCTTAACAGATTGGGGCGACTTAATAGTAACTAAGTGACTATTCTGGTGAAGCTGACGATCTCTTCTCAGAGGGCAAGGGAGTTATGGTGCTCTTCACGAGATTCGGTCAAAGGATAAGATGAGTGTTCACTTTTTCCAAGGCGGCGAGGATGAGGCTCTTGGATGACTCTTGCATACTCCCTTGCTGATGTAGTTTCTCGAACTTGATGAGCTTGACCGAGCATGGACCACTGGATTTCTTGTAGTTGGACTCTTAATTTAAACTGGGCTTACATCGTGGGCTAAGCCCTTGGACTTGACCCATCATTTACCCTCCAATACCCTGTGTCTAATGGAACTTGGAGAGGAAGGCACTCAGTTGAATTTGAATTTCGGTTGAATGCACAATTAGAAAAACTTTGAAAGGCCAAAACATATGTTTCTAAGCCTCGCTTAGAGTTTCGATTTGATATATTATTAGCTCCATTTGAAGTAACAAAGCAAAATTTACTGTCAAAATAATGAGCAGGCAGCTGGTCGCTTGATTCTGGGCAAGCAGACACTATTCTGGGCGAGCAGGTAGCTTGACGCGCTATTCTAGGCATCGATCTGAGCGAGTAGGTGGTTCTAGGTGCCGATCTGGGGGATCAAGCAACTGGGTGCGCTATCCTAGGCACCAATCTAGGTGTGCAAGTGATTTTAGGTGCCGATCTGGGCGATCAAGCAGCTGGGTGTGCGATCCTAGGCATCAATCTAGGTGTGTAGGCAGTTGGGTGTCCGATTCTAGATGGGTACGCCTCGGGCCGAGGGTGAGGTGCCTTGTACGCTACTCAACGTGGCAATGAAGTGTCACTAGGGGCTCATGGGCCAGCCAAGCACGGAGTGGGCATTGAGATAGAGGGTGTCGATGGTGTTGGGCGCTACTAGAGGGGCGTCCATGGTGCTAGAAGGGCGCTCATAGCGCTGTGCACAGTTGGAGAGGCACCTAAGGTGCTAGGCGCCTTTGGAGAGGTGATGGGTGCTGCTTGTGAAGCAGGACTGGGACTCCAGACACTTGTCAAGGATTGGTGAGTGCTAATATGGCCCTAAGAGACACTCGGCTTGGCCAGGCAAATATGTAGGCAGTGCTAGATGAATGAGGTCGATTTGTTGACATTCAATCTAATGTAGTCTCGCGGGTTGCAGACTGCCTGAATTTCAAAAACATGATTAGAGATGACAGATTCTAACATTAAAATATCTAACATGATTACTTAGAGAGAGAAGCAGATTGCTTGTGTGAGAGCAGGGGGAGAATTTGAGGATTGCTCGTGAGAGAGTTGCACCTTTTGAGACCAAACTTTTTGCGACCCGCGAGAGAGCCGCTAAGCTTGAGATAGGCTGCCTACTTAAGAGCAGAGTAGAGGCCAAGTTTTTGGCGACTTGTGGGAGAGCCGTTAAGTTAGAGACAGACTGCCTGTTTCAAAGCAGAGCAGAGATAGGCCAGACTTTTGGCGACCAACGAGAAAGCTGCTAAACTGGAGACAAGCTGCTTATTCTCAAGCAGAGCAGAGATAGGTCAAACTTTTTTAGTGACCCATAAAAGAGCCGCTAAGTTGGAGATAGACTGTTTGCTTAAGAGCAGAGTAGAGATAGACCAAGCTTTTTTGGCGACCTGCGAGAGAACTGCTAAGTTGGAGATAAGCTATCTGTTTGAGAGCAGAGTAGAGGTCAAGCTTTTGGCGACCCGCGGAAGAGTCACAAAGTTGAAGATAGGCTACCTATTTTAGAACAGAGCAGAGATAAGCCAGACTTTTGGCGACCCGCGAGAGAGCCGCTAAACTGGAGATAGGCTGACTACTTGAGAGTAGAGCAAAGATAGGCCAAGCTTTTTTGATAACCCGCAAGAGAGCCGCTAAGTTGGAGATAAGTTGTCTGCTTGGGAGCAGAGCAAAGATAGACCAAGTTTTTTTGGTGACCTGCAAGAGAGTCGCTAAGCTGGAGATAGGTTGTCTACTTGAAAGCAGAGCAGAGATTGGTTAAGCTTTTGGCGATCCGTGAGATGATTTGATTTGCCTTGACCTGTTGATTTCCTCAGTATTCATATATTTTTGAGTTTTTGCCAATAGTTCTGGCATGCTCTTTGACGGCGCTTCATTATTGAAAAGAGAAAACTCGATGAGTGAAGGCCTCCCAAAAAGGCGGTCATGGTGACTTTGTTATTGGGCTCCTCGATTTGAAGGACCTCCTCGTTAAAAAGAATGAGGTAACTCTTCAGACTCTTGTCTCGATCCTGTTTTATGCTGAGTAGATAAGGGGCAGACTTCTGCTGGCGATGTCCACCAATGAAATGTGCCACAAAGGATCTGCTCAATTTGGCGAAGGAGCCTATGGAGGCTGGGGTGAGTTTGGCGAACCATTGTCGCACTGATCCCTTCAAGGTAGTTCAAAATGCCCTACACATAATTTCATCAGGGACGTTGTGTAGCTGCATTAAGGTTTTGTAGGTTTTGAGATGATCAAGTGGGTTCTTTTTACTGTCGAAAGTTTCTAAAGATGACATTTTAAACTTTTGGAAAAGTAGATAGTTCGCCACATCTGGTACGAAGGGTGTGTCAGTTCGCCTTACGAGGAAATCAACGGTTTCGAGTCCTTGTGCCTTCATGGCATTGAAGACGTCACCTAGCTGATTCTGCACTTTTTTTATATTTTCATTCCAGTGGTTTGGGAACTCCTTTGTAATTGTCATAGAAATGGCTCTCATGCTTCACGTTTTGATTTTTTCCCTCATTCTCTTGAAAATATGAGTCTCTACCATGAGAAGAAGGAGCTCGAGAACGAGTTGGAGGTCCCTCATGGTGGGCTCCCCTGTGTGGGGCACCCAAGGGGGCGCCCAAGTGGCGAGCTCCTTGACGCCCAGAACGTGGAGCTCCTCTAGCTTGAGGTCTTCTAAGCTGTGCTTCTCCTTGTTATCCAACGAGCATCAGTTACAGGATTTGCTGATTTTGGGCTATGAGTTGTTGCATTATCTCTTGCATCTGCTGTGCATTTGGAATATGATTGGTTTGGTGGAGGAACAATCTCCTCCACTCATGGTGGATTATCTTCAGGTTGATTCATGGGATCTGATAGTGATCGCCATAGGTATAACAAGAGATTTACTTAGGTGAGAATTTTGTCGTTCTTACGAACGGCGCCAAATTGATGATGCACAAATTGAATTTGTATACCACCTGTCAGATAAGCAGTAATAAATGCAGTAATTAAGAGAGATACAAGCAAGACAAGGTTTATAGTAGTTAGGTCAACATGACTTACATCCACTTTGAATAGTTAGGGTTGTCGGGTATTTTATTACTTCAAGTGTGTTGGAAGAGCAGAAAGTTACAAGCTTTGAGAGAGAGATGAGAGTTGTGCTCGATTGAGTGTGATCTGCCCCCAAGTGTTGGTAGGACTTACAATTTATAATCGTCTCTTAACAGATTGAGACGACTTAATAGTGATTAAGTGGTTATTCTGATGGAGCTAACGATCTCTTTTCAATGGGCGAGGTAGTTATGGTGCTCTCTACGAGATTCGGTCAAAGGATGGGGTGAGTGTTGACTCTTTCCAAGGCGGGGAGGATGAGGCTCTTGAATGACCCTTACATATTCCCCTATTGATGTAGCTCCTCAAACCTAATGAGCTTGACTAGGCGTGAACCACTTTGAACGTTAGATCTCTTAGAGTTGGGCTCTTAATTTAAACTGGGTTTGCATCATAGGCTAGGCCCTTGGGTTCGACCCTTCAACATCATTTAAAATTTATTTTTATCTATTATTTTCTTAGAAATATCAATAAAATTTTTTCAAAATACGTAATCCGACAAATATTTTTTAAACTATTGCGAATAAATAATGTCTGAAATAAAAATTATATTAACTTATAAATTAATCAAATATTAAATTATTGAACATATGATAGAAATGAGTGAAGTGATATTTTTGAGAGGGTGAGAAATATGTAGGAGACAAAAATTTAAGTTGTTAGAGGTGTTTTATTATATAGATTTACAGCAAGAAAAAATGGCGTGAAAAGTATCATTTTGATGACCCGAGTTTAAGACCGGACAATGAATATCATTTTAGGTAAGGGAGTAGTCCACTAATAAGGACTCATTTCTACCCGCAAATGGTTGCGGGATCAAACCTCATCCCATTTTTCCTCTACCTTTACTCTACTCCTTTATGTATTGAATTGAACGTTCTGACCATCATTATATTCTTCATGTAACACCAGCTTGGATTAGGACATTGTATGTACAATTTGAGATTAAGAATATAAATCTTGTACAATAAAATTTATTAGGTGGTCCAAGTCGTACCATGATCATAGACAAAAAAGGTTGGACTGGTTCTTGATAATGCTAGTAGAACTAATTCAATAAACCGACATTTGCAACTTCCTAAACAATAAAAACAAATAAAAAAGATTAGATGAAATATAGAATAACACGATAGTTTTAAACTTGCGGATTATCTATGATAATAATATCAAGTAAACGTCCTTCAATATTTTTGGTAATTTATAAAAATACTGAAATAATTGAAAAAGAAGAAGATACAGCAAAGTAGCATAGCACTCTGCACTGGTCAGAAGGAAGGTCACAACTGACTTTTTCTTTTGGGTTTGCATGGACTTTGACCTAAGTTTATAGAAGTTTCCAACTTCGGATTAATTTGAGAATATTCATGGATGGGTCAGTTGGAGGGGCACTTCGTTTACTTTTCGTCTATACAGTAGTGGAAGAAATATTAAAAAAGAGAAAATTGTATGTAAAGATATATATGATATGGAGAATAACCAAATGGAAGACTAGTTATTCCTTTACCTCTCTATAACTTTCTGCAAAATTATCATTTTTCAGTCCATTCTATTTTCAAATGCCCATCATATAACTCAGTGGGAGGGACAAATTAATGCAAATTGATAAATTCTTTTTTTTTTGTTTTTTGTTTTTTTGTTTAGCAGTCATGGATGTTCAGATCAATTTACATACATCTTAACTAATTCCCCCCTTGATTCAGTCAAAAACAGATCATCTATATCGAGAGTAGGGTATTTATGAGGGATAAATTACTCACGATCTTATTACAAGAGATTGTCAAAATTTGAATTTATAACATCTGAATTTACAACTCATCTTTTTCATCACTTGAACTATTTTTTGGAGTTCAAATTGATAAATTCTTGGGATGTGCACAACTTCGTAAGCCCAATTTGACATGGGAATAAGCTTCACCCCATCATCTCTTACCCTACAACCAGTATCAAACATGAGATATTAATTTTTTTGGTCGGTAGAAATGATTTTGTTTAAAACAAATTACATAAAAAATAAATTCATTACTTGTCCGAAAGGGGCTATACTTACAAAAGATATACTAAGGCAACAACCTACCTTCTCTCTCTCTCTCTCTCCCTCGTGAATTTTCAAGTAGCGTAAAAAGTTGACAAGCACTACACCTAAACAATTCACCATTGGGCAAACATGCGTAATTGCCTTTCTTCAGTCTTCTGTGAGTTTGATAATTACCTCTACCGTTGACTTTTGTATGCTACTTCTATACTAATATACTAACGACACTCTGTAATACACAGAACTTAGACCTTATGTTTTTCTTTTCATCCCTGTGCTCCCACCTTGGTATTCCACCACAATTGCTGTGATTTCATCGGTGAAGACCTATCAACATATCTCTCTCCCCCCTTTTTGATCGGCAAAAAAAAACAAAAAATGACATCAATCCCACATTGTACGAGTACTATTCTGATGAAAAAAAAATGACAACAATCTAATATTAAGTGCAACATGGGAAGATTTGATTGAAGAATGCTAAATGTTTTTAATTACATAACTCAAAAATCCTAGAATTAATTAATTACAGAGGGAATGTTGTTGGTTTTTTTTTATGGAGTCTAATTTGTATATGTGATCTGGATGATGACCCGACCCGAAATAATGTTGTGTGGTTTTTAATGGAAAATTTTTTAAGGCTTAGTCCATGGAGCGAGGGCTTGGGCCGAAAATTTTTTTTTTGGGCCCGTTATACAGCCCAGTGCATAGGACATATAAACCCTGTTGTTTTGGTGATTAGGGTTTGTTGTGGATTGTACAGCCGCTCTCTGTAATTCAACTCTCTTAATAGTGAAATCCTTGCAGCTTCGTGGACGTAGGCAAATTGCCGAACCACGTAAAATCTGTGTCTTGTTCGTTCTTGTTTCTTATTGCTTTATATTCTTGATTTGTTCTTCGATTGTGTGTGTTTGTTAGTGGATTTAAATCGAGTTAAACCCCAACAAATGTTTCATTAACTCTCTTTCCACAATTTGTGTATGTAGTTTTTTTATTTTATTTTTATAAAATTGAAAAAGCTTGGGCATCAGTAGCCATAGTTGACCCGCCAATTATATGCAAAATCAGATTTGAATATTGTACATAGTGGTAATTAGGGATCACAATGGACCGGATAAAAATGAGTATTCGTCCAAATTCATCCTGTTTGGATTGAGGATGAATCATATAAACTGAATGGTGGACGTATATGAAGATACCCGTATAAACCCGTACGAGAATGAAGACAGGAATGGACTGACATTTACTCCCTCCCTGCCTCTGCCCCGCCCTACCCTGTTTTACCCGTTATTATTATTATTATTATTATATATATAATTGTTGTTGTGAATACAAATCTACATATTATTGAATAATTTTTTTTTAAATTATTTTATTTTTGGATTTTTTTTCATAGTTTTGACTTGTAAAAGTTGAGATCTTTGTGTTTTTATATTTTTTTATGTTGAATTATGTTATGTTACATTATGTTGTGTTTGCATGATATTGTGTTGGATTACGAGAGATACAAACATTTAAATTATATTATGTTGAATTATGTTGTAGACAATGTTTTAATTATATTATGATATTCTATAATTATGTTGAATTATTTAGAAACTTAGATTTATTAGAATTTTGGATTATGGTGGCTTGGGATTGGGTTTGAGTGGGTAAGGTGCACGAGAGTGGGGGCAGAGGTGAAGGCGGGGGAGGGGGTGGGGGGACGAGGATTATAAATTTACCTGCGAACGAAAATGAGGATGAAAATTATACCCACTAATAGGAATAGATCGAGGATGAACTAATTTTTTTAAGTGGGTACAATAATAGAGACTATACTCCTTGTCCTCGCTTCGATCGATTTCCATCCCTAGTGATACCGTAGATAAAAGTTTCTAGAGAACAATACCAGCTAGATCACAAGACAGATGACAAAAATATTCGTCCACAACTAGTATTACTATTATAATGAAAATGGTAAGGAGATGTAGCTCCATTTATTTGAAAAATATTAATACACTAGTCATAACTCGTATCTAGAAACACGATAAAATATAAAATTCAAGAGTCTAAAAAATCGGTCCAGTATATTAAATAACAATTTTTGTTTCCTTTATTTCTTTTTTTGGTTACATCATTTAAAAATATCAATAAATTTTTATCAAAATACGTAATTCGACAAAATTTTCTCAACATGTATATACTATCGTGAATGAATAATGTTTGAAATAAAAATTATATTAAATTATAAATTATTCAAATATTAAATAATTGAACATATGATAGAAATAGATAAAGTGATATTTTGGGAAGGGGAGAAATATGTAGGATATAAAAAATTAAGTTGTTAGGGGTATTTTATTATATAGATTTGCAGCAAGAAAAAGGGTGTGAAAAGTATCATTTTGATGGCCCGAGTTTAAGACCCGACAACAAAAATCATTTTAGGTAAGGGAGTAGCCTAGTACGAAAGACTCACTTCTACCCGCAAATGGTTGCGGGATCAAATCTCATCCCATTTTTCCTCTCCCTCTCTCACAGTAAAAAATAAAAATAAAAGAAAAGTGATGAGCCAAGCCAAGCGAAGGACCCATTTATGTTACAAACCCAAGGGCTCGACTCCAAGAGATTCAACTAACCAAGCCCAAAAGAGTTTGCATCCGGACAAATTCACCATGGTCAAGGAGCTACATAAGTAGGAGGCATGCAAGGGTCATTCAAGAGCCTCATCTACTACCTTGGAGTAAGGGTCATCAAGAACCTCCTCTACCACTTGGATTAAGGGTCACCAAGAGCCTTTCCCTCGCCGTCTTGGAAAGAATTAACTCTCACCTCATCCTTTGACCGAGTTTCATGGAGAGTACTGCAACCGCCTCGCCCGTTGAGAAAAAGTCGTCAGCTCTACCAGAATAATTATTTAGTTGCTATTAAGTCGCTCCAATCTGTTAAGGGACAACTATAAATTGTAAGTCCCACAAACACTTAGAGGGCAGATCTCACTCTGCTGAGCACGGCTCTCTCTTCTCTTTCTAAGCTTGTACTCTCTGCTCCCTGCACTCTTAAGCTAATAAAGTACTAGGCGATCAATGTCATTCAAAAGTGGACGAGGTCACGTTAACCGAACTACTATAAATCTCGTCTCCTCCAACTCTCTTTACTTTTAAGTACTGCATTTATTACTTACACTTGATAGATGGTGTGCAAAATTATTTTGTGCATCATTAAAAAGCATTAATTTATTGTTTCAAAAATATATAATTTTACTCTACTCCTATACGTATTCAATTGAACGTTCTGTCCATCACTATATTCTTCATGTAACACCAGCTTGGATTAGGACATTGCATGTACAATTTGAGATTAAGAATATAAATCTTGTACGATGAAATTTATTAGGTGGTCCAAGTCGTACCACCTTCATAGACAAAAGAGGTTGGACTGGTTCTTGATAATGCTTGTAGAACTAGTTCAATAAACCAACATTTGCAACTTCCTAGTCAACAAAAACAAATAAAAATGATTAAATAAAAATAGAATAACACGATAGTTAGAAACATGTTGATTATCTATGATTATAATATCAAGTAAAAGTCCTTCAATATTTTTGGTAATTTATAAAAATACCGAAATAATTTTAAAAAAAAAAAGATGAAGAAATTGTTCTTGATTATTATTGTAAAGGGTTAATTTTAGCTAGTGGTGGTCCCCATATTTGCACCGTCTCATTTTGCTCTCAAACGTTACAACTGTCTCGCATTATCTCTGATGTATTCAATTTGTTTTAAAGTTGTCCACATGCATGACACCTGTGTAAATTTTTAATAATTTTTGCTCATGTGCTCCCAAATGATGGGTAATATTGGACAAATCACTGCCTCATTGACCCTGAAATTATGGCAATAGTTTTCAAAGTATATGTTCCGTCTCATTTTGATCTCCATACAATAGTATCACATTAGACCTTAACGTATTCAAATTATTTTTTAAGTGATCCTCACGCTCTGCCCATAAGCTAGCCACATGCCCCCAAATGAAGGGCATATTGGACAAACTGTTGTTCACTAGAACCAGGAAAAAGTGTTGTTCCTGTAAATAAACATTCCTGCTAAAGGTCAACTGTCATTAGGTTTATGTTTTCCGCCTTTTCAGTTGTGAACGGTGAGTTACAAGAAGAGGAAAATACAAGTCGGAGCATTTATTCTCTACATTTTTTCAAAGAGTATAATTAGATTAAAGGCCTGTTGGTCATTCATTCTCTTTTTGCTGGTTTTTTTTTTTGCTGGTCGTTGGTCATTTATTCTCTGTTACCAGTACAACCCAGCTGTAAATTCATTTTCTTGTACTGTCCTTTTTTTTAATCATATTTTTGTTATTATTATTATTATTATTTTTTGTCAAAAATCAAAAAAATAACAGAAAGGGTTAAACTACAATATTTTTGATACATTGAAAACATGTTTGTTTGAAGGATAATGGTGGGATAAGAATGTGGGATTAGGAAAAATTACCTTGTTTGTTTGTCTTTTTTTGTGTGATATTATTTTTTGGGTTATAATACTGATCCGTTAGCTACAATTCACCAAAACCCATGTATATGAGTTTATATAATACCACTTAGGTGGCCGTATTATTTTTTGGATTTTGACCACCAATGGTATTAAAGATACTAATGATTGAATTACCCTCTGACCTTTAATGTTAGTACGAGATTTGGTCGTTTGAAAATAGGTTTTTTTTTTTTTTAATTTTATTTGAAAAAAGTTGATTTTAAATTTTTTTTCTTGTATTATATTTAAGCGTATGATGTAATTAGTTTTTTTTTTTAAAATAATTTATTTTGAATTTTTTCTTTGTATTATATTTAAACGTGCGGTGTCATAGGTTTTTTCTTGTTTTTTTTTTTAAATTCTGATTTTGCATTTTTTTTCCTTGTATTATGTTTAACGTACAACGTAGCCGGTTTATTTATTTTTTTTTAATTTCTTTAAAATTTCTAATATTGAATTTTTTTCTTGTATTATGTTTAAACATGCGGTGTCACCAATTTTTTGTTTTTTTTTATTAAAAAAAATTATTTTAAAATTTTTTCCTTGTATTATGTTTAAGCGTACGGTGTCATTGGTTTTTTTTTTTTAAATTTTTTCTATATGTACTTCTTGGAACATCCATAGGTACTTGCTAATTTTTTTGTAAGATGTCACTGATTCATAACCTCAAATTCTTTATTTTTCATATGAATTTTTTGCATTATCTGAAATTTTTGGGGTATAGATTATCATATCATATATTATATCAAACATTGTGTAAAAGCGTTACACAAACAAAATAATGGAATGAATGATGTTAAGGGTAAAATTATATATTTGTTATATAAAATGTGATAAAATAGATGATTGTTTGTGAGAACCACCGTAGTACTTATTGAATTAACAAATATGGGAGGGGATTGGAATATTTTTTTATTACTAGTACTTATTTTCACGGGTATTAGAAATGTAAAGAATACATTTATCAATTTCATGCATAGTAAGCCTCAAAACAAAACATGCAATGAGAGTATAATATATATAATTTAATCTTTAAAAATATAAAGTGATAATTTTAAATTTTTTTAAGGTACAAAGTGTAATTCACGCATTTTTATTCTAATCCCCAGTGCGCTGCAACATATGAAAGGTTCTTAACCCGACCGCGTGCATTAGTTAAATTTATATTTAATCTAGTTAAGGTTAGAAGATTCAAACTTAAAAGGTACGTATTTATATCTCGCTCATTGTTCGACTACTGTAACTCGATGCCTCCACAACCGGATTTCCAAAATTTTGATGACAATTGTAACTCAAATTCTTGTATGGACATAAGATCCAAGTGATCTCAAATTATAACCCTAATAGAAGTTATAACGGTGATTGTTCCGCTCATTTACAAAATAAGCATAAAAATGAAGTTAAAGATGAATCATTTTACTTTTTGAATGAACCAAAATTTAGCTAAACTTGAGTTACTTGAATCATTTAATCTTCCTCATAAAAGATTGTTGGCCAATAGGGGCATCAAATTGAACTAACAGTTGTTGTATGTTCCTAATTAACACATTTTCTGAAAAGATCTCCACGAGTAATACAACACTAAATAGAAAAAAGTTTATTGAATTCAAGAATAATTTAAAAAAAAAAAAATTAAGTGACATGTCCCAAAGCACGAGGGATGTAAAGTAAACAATCCTATCACAAGTGAAAGACATAGAAATGTGTGTATAACACTTTATAGCAATACGACTTGAACCTCCATGCCCTAGAATTTTTCTATAACCTAAATTTTGACGAATGGATAAAGACTACACTCCCCGCCTCCGCTTCGGTCCACTGACATCCCTAGATTGGATGTTCTTTTCATACTTATCCATGTCAAAAAAAAAAAACAAGCAAATTTATTGATTTATCTATCAACATTTTGTCAGATGAGGTGTCATAATAATGCAATGAGCCATGCATGAGCTGGAAGGTGGCAATGCCTAAGTATAGGTTTTGGCATTTCGGAGAGAGTGGTTGACCTTAAATTTAAACCAAATTCAATATAGGCTATCTTGTACCCCCAACATGTTGGGCATGAGATGAAGATAGAGTTACTAATTAGCTAGGTTGTTCAGTCTATCATAGAGCCACTATAAGAAAAAATAGTTTTTGAATCGGCAAAAAATCAATGCAAAACATGTTGAGCATGAGATGAAGATAAAGTTAGTAACTAGCTAAGGTTGTTCAGCCTACTCTAGAGTTACTACAAGAAAAAATAGTTTCTACATGGACGAAAAATTGATGTAAATAGTCTATTTTGCCGACACAAAACATGTTAGGTATGAAATGAAGATAGAGCTAGTAACGAACTAGGTTGTTGCGATTTTAGAGTCACTATAAGAAAAAAAAGCTTTTGCATCAACAAAAAATCGATGTAAATAATCTATTTGACGACGCAAAACGTGTTGGGCATGAGATGAAGATAGGGCTAGTAACTAGCTAGGTAGTTCAGCCTACTTTAGAGTCTTAGATGTTGTAAGTAGTCAATGCTGTTGGTCCAAGAAAGGCCAAAAACTCTTAATTGTCTCCATGAAAGGCCAGAAAGAGATCTCGTAGGTCAAATGCATATTTGTGTGGTGTCTAAATGAGCTAGTACTTCGTATGCTAGAATATCTATTTAGTTTGTTTTGTTAAGATTTCAATGTAAAAAAAAAAACCGAGGCCTTCCAACATTCATGACAGATTCTATTCTATGACTGGGCTCTAACCAGCTGATGAAACGCGTATTGTACAGCAAATTAACTAGATAAAGACTACAAAACAGAGATTGAAGGAGGTGTTAATTACATTGACACCCCCATACAAAAAAAGAGATTGGAATTTTTGGGCATGGAAAAGAGTAGTCCTTTGGTTCTATTTTCAAATGCCTACCATATAACTCAGTGGGAAGGACAAATTAATGCAAATTGATAAATTCTTTTTTTTTTTTTGTTTTGTTTTAACGGTTAGGGAATCCGAATTAGTTTACGCGCACCTCTATTGATTTTCTTCTCGATCTGGTCAAATGTAGACTATTCACGTCAGGATTAGAGAATTCATGAGTGATAAATTCGGCCACAAGGATTTGCCAAGATTCGAACTTATGATGTCTGTGTTTACAACTCATCTCTATTACTTTTTGAACTACCATTTAACGTTCAAATTGATAAATTCTGGCAATTAAGCCCAATTTGACATGGGAAATAAGCTTCACCCTCTATCATCTCTTACCCTACAACCCGTATCAAACATGGGATACTTACAAAAGATATACTAAGGCAACAAACTACCTTCTCTCTCTCTCTCTCTTCCTGATGAATTTTCAACGCTTCACCATTGAGCAAATTTGTCGTAATTGCCTTTCTTCAGTCTTCTATTGGTTTGATAATTACCTATACAGTTGATTTTGTATGCCACTTCTATATTAATATACTATGAGACTCATGTAATGCATAGTACTTAGACCTCTTTTTTTTTTCCACCTCACCTTGGCATCCCCGCCAGTCGCCACAGTCACCGCGTCCAACTCCCATGTCACATGTATCCAATATTAAGTGCAATGCGGGAAGATCCGATTGAAGAATACTAAATATCGTAGAATTAATGAATTGAAAAAGCTAGGGAATTTGAGTATTTAGTTTTTTTTTTTTTTCCTAAATTGAAAAGGCTAGGGGATCAGTCGCCATAGTTGACCCGCCCATTACATGCAAAACCAGATTTGAATATTGTATATAGTGGTTATGTAGATAAATGTTTCTAGAGAATAGTACCAGCTAGATCACAAGACAGATGACACAAGTATCTTGACTTCGTCCATAACTAGTATTACTATTATAATGAAATCAGAAAGGAGACGTAGGTCCAATTCCTTTGAAAATATTAATGTACTTACAACAAGAAAAAAAAAGGAGTGAACAGTATCATTTTGATGACCCGAGCTCGAGACCCAATAAAAAAAATCATTTAAGGTAAGAGAATGACCTAGTAATAAGGAATCACTTTTATTCGAAAGTGGTTACGGAATCAGACCTTATCCCATTTTCCCTCTCCCCCTCACACATTTAAAAAAAGAAAACGAAAAAAAAACAGCATCATTTTGACCGTTTCAGACATACCTAATTTCAATCTACAGCAATACGTATTGAATTCAACGTTCTGACCATCAATATATTCTTCATGTGACACCAGCTTGGATTAAGATATTGTATGTACAATTTGAGATTAATAATATAAATCTTGTACGATGAAATTTATTAGGTGGCCCAAGTAGTACCATAATCATAGACAAAACAGGTTGGACTGATTCTTCATAATGCTAGTAGAACTAGTTCAACAAAACCAACATTGCAACTTCCTAAACAACAAAAACAAATAAAAATGATTACGATCATAAGACCACACAATTCATTGTACTAATTACACCTAATAATTATAATTGGAATATGATGCAGCGAGTGTGAATAGATCAAATATATATTAACATGGTAGTTTTAAACAAGTTGATTATCTATGATAATATCAAGTAAAAGTCCTTCAATATATATGATAGTATTGAGAATAATTTTCAAGCATGAGGTCGGACTAGGAAGTGAGACCAAGAGGTCAGACAAGCAGGTCTGGAAAAGAAGTCAGGAAAGACACGCAGAACCCAGGTTAGAGCTAGAGCTTCCCCCCAGACACGCTAACAATGAAAGTGATAAGGAAACAGCTGGATGATAACAAAAATCTGTTAGGTGGCAAATAGTCATATTCAAGGTATAAAATTCTTAACCAGTCAAGATCCTCTACTAAGATTAAAAAGAGTTCCTTAGATAAAAAGGATTTCGGTGCAGATCTCATAGAACTAGGAACAGCCCTATAAATATTATCTAACTCTCCCAAAGCAGAAGGAGAACCCGAGTGACATATATTCTATCATGTAAACCTTCTGAATAGGGAGAAAAGAGAAAAGGAGCAAGAATCTCCATTGAGGAATGGACTAGCCAAGCTTCCGAGCTGGTGAACCACTATACTTTTATTGTGCAAGTCTCCCCCCAATCTCCCAGTAATCACAAATACGTACTACACGAGCCCCGCAGCTCAGATCCCAGTTGCCAAGTGTAATCCATTCCCTCTGCTCATCCACACAAATTTACACTATTAGTTTGGCGTCATCTATGGGAACGATTGTTCCTGTTACAAATACGCTGATCTTTCAGTGACTGATGGTTTCAACCCGTAACATAAGCACAAGCCAGACCAATATACCACGAATGCAAGAACAACAGGAAGTCACCAACGATAAACAGCCTGACAACGTCCCAAGGGCAAATCCCCCCATGGGGAATCCCCACACAAACAATGAGTTGGAGGCTTTTCGTCTAGTTAATCAATGCCTGATACAGCAGAATAAAGAGCTCTTGAAGCTCTTGCAACGCCCCGAGGAGGCACGACCAGCCCAGGAAGGCTAGAATAACCCCCTTCACAGAGAGCAATAACATCTCGACCCCCTCAGAGAAGTTGGTGAAGGAGGGAAAAACAGCAAGACCTGGGGACAAGATCCTCATCCACTCCCAAGGAATGGATGCAATGAAGAGGTGCAAAGTCAAAACATTGGGGAAGAAAGGAATGATTTTCTCCCCTATCAATAGGAGAGGAGAAAGCAGTACTGGGAGCAACGTTTTAATGACATTCGACAAGAGCTCAGCCATATGAAGGAAGCTGTGAAGAAAAAGGTTCCAGTTACAATTGATGCCCTGGTGCAACAAATTGAGTCACCATTCACCGTAGGCGTGCTGCATTTTTCCCTCCCCCAAAATTCAAAATGCCGCGGATAGAGGCTTTTGATGGGACAAAGGACCCTGTGGACCACCTAAATACTTATAAAAACCAGATGGAGCTCCACGGATACCAAGACCCAGTGCACTGTAGAGCCTTCGCCATCAAGCTAAAAGGGTCAGCCCTAGTATGGTTCAATAGGCTCCCCCCGACCTCAATCTCTTCCTTTAAAGAGTTTTCTATATCCTTCGTATCTCATTTCATAGGAACTCGGATATACAAGAAGTCGAGCTACCACTTATTGAACGTGAAGTAAGGACCCCAAGAGAACCTCAAGTCTTATGTCCAGCAGTTCAACTCGGAGTCCCTGAAAATAGATGTCCCAGATGAGAAATTTGCCATTACAGCGTTTATAGCTGGTCTAGGCGTACAATCCAAAGATATGATGTTCTCTATTTCAAAGAACCCTCGGGAAAGCATGGCTGAGGTATTGGCTAGGGTAGAAATATACATAAACGATGAAGACGCCCTCCTCTCAAAGGTGGGAAGTTCATCTACGCAAAAAGACAAATGGAAAGAGGAAAAAAAAAGGGACCGAAATCCTAGAAGAGAAAGAGGGCGTGATAGGTCTCCAATAAGGGACAGAAATAGCTCCCCCAAAAGGAGGGGAGATGTCAGAGATCGCTTAGGTCCGCCACGGCTAGAGCTACAGCCAAGGTACACACCTTGGCAACTTCCCCCACTCACCACAATGATATCTCAAATCTTATATGAGGTGCAGAACGAGAAGTTTCTAAGGTGGCCACCACAGATGAAAGCAGACCCAAGAAAGAGAGATCCCACAAAGTATTGCGAATACCATAGAGATCATGACCACCACACTAATGATTATATCCAATTGAAGAAAGAGATTGAGTTTCTAATCCAGCAAGGTCAGTTGCGCTGTTATGTAGCTTGGGATAATCAGGACCGAGCCCCTCCACCTCCACCACCTCAGCAACAGGATCTTGTGTTGCATCAACAACCCCTGGGCAAAATTAGAGTAATTTTTGGAGGGTTCGCAAGGAGTAGGGAGTCCAGTTCTGCCCGGAAGGCTCACATGCGCAGAATCAAAGCAAGCGAAGCACTGGAAATATACACTGTGTCCAAGGCACCTTGGCTGAACACGGCCATCACCTTTTCAGACTCAGATTTGGAAGGCTACCAACACCCCCATGATGACCTACTGGTGGTAAGAACTGTTGTGGCTAACAGAACTATTTACTGAGTTTTGATTGACAACGGGAGCTCGACAGATATTATATTCGCTTCTGCGTTTGACAAAATGGGCATCGGTAGAGAAAAGTCAGAGTTGGTCAGTGCTCACCTCTTGGGATTCGCAGTAGAAAGGGTATTGCCCTTGAGTTCAATTCAACTCGTCCTTACTATGGGAGACTCTCGCCGCCAGGCCACCACCACGGTAAGATTCCTAGTGGTGGATGCCCCTTCTACATATAATATACTTCTCGGGAGGCCCTCCCTCAACGCAATGAAGGCAATCCCCTTTGCCTATCACTTAGTTATGAAATTTTTTACAAAAAATAGAGTTGGAGTGGTTTGAGGAGACCAGCGAGTAGCAATGGAGTGCTACATGACCTCGATGAAACAGAGAGAAGTTGAGAATGTCCAGCTAGATGAGCTAGATATGAGGGATGAACTGGATACTAGGCCAACACCATCAGAAGAGCAAGAGTATGTTCAGCTTGATGAGGAGCCAGAACATCTTGTTTACGTCGAGTTTAAGCTAAGCAAGGAAATAAAAGATCTCCTCATCTAATTCCTAAAGGAGAATAGGGGAGTATTCGCCTGGAAGCAAGAAGACATGGAAGGAATTGATCCCTCAATTATCACATACAAGCTCAGTGTGAATCCCACCTGTAGAACGATCAAGCAAAAACAAAGGAGTTTTGCCCCAGAACGCCAGAAGGTAATCAATCAAGAGGTCAACAAACTTCTCCACGCTAGAGCCATTAGGGAAGTTGACTACCCTACCTGGCTAGCCAATGTGGTTCTTGTCAAGAAAACCAAAGGCAAGTGGTGACTGTGCATTGACTTCACTGATCTCAACCGAGCAGGCCCCAAGGACAGCTTTCCTTTACCTCAAATAGACTTGATAGTAGATGCCACAGTTGGACATGAACTCCTCAGTTTCATGGACGTTTTCTCAGGATATAATCAGATCAGAATGGATCCAATCGACCAAGAAAAAACTTCCTTTATAACCGAGCAAGGAACGTACCGTTACCAGATCATGCATTTTGGACTAAAAAACGCAGGAGCCACCTACCAGCGTCTAGTGAATCGGATGTTCCAAGGCCAAATTAGAATAACCATAGAGGTCTACATCGACTATATGCTGGTGAAATCACTGAAGGCAGAGCTTCACATTGCACATTTAGCAGAATCGTTCTAGGTCATTAAGCAATACAAGATGAAACTCAATCCTGCAAAGTGTGCCTTTGGAGTATCTATAGGGAAATTTTTGGGTTTCATAGTCAACAGTAGAGGAATCGAGGCTAACCCAGAAAAGGTAAAGGCAATCCTGGATATGCAACCACCTTCTAATGTAAAGGAGATCCAGCGCTTGACAAGAAGAGTAGCTGCCTTGAGTCGTTTTGTTTTCTAGGTTAAGTGATAAATGTTAGCCCTTCTTTCAGATCTTAAAAAAGACATTCCAATGGGATGCCGGATGTGAAGAGGCATTCAAAGCCTTGAAAGCTTACCTGAGCTCCCCTCCTGTCCTGGTAAGTCCCTTGCAGAGGGAGATACTAACCCTCTATCTAGTTGTTTCAGATTTATCAACTAGTGCAGCTCTGGTGAGGGAGCGAGACAGGTCCCAACAACCAGTCTACTGGTTGGAAAGGCTTTGAAACAAGTGCTGCATAAGCCAGAGTCCTCGGGGAGGCTGATAAAGTGGGCCATAGAGCTTAGTGAGTTCGACATCAGATTTAAACCTAGAACTACGATCAAAGGTCAAGTTTTAGCAGATTTCATTGCGAAATTTACAACACCAGCACCTATGGAAGCAACGCAGCTAGTACCTGACCTTCCTACATGGAAGCTCTCTGTGGATAGAGCTTCCAATGTTCAAGGAAGTGGCATAGGCTTGATACTAACCTCTCCAAATGGGATAGACGTCGAGTACGCCCTCAGATTTGGGTTTAAAGCTTCAAACAATGAGGCAGAGTATGAAGCCGTCATTGCCTGACTTAATCTTGCACACTCAATGGAAGCTGAGTAGTTGGAGATCTGCAGTGATTCCCAACTGGTGGTAAAACAGATAGAGGAGGCTTATGAAGCTAAAGGCGAGAAGATGGTCCTTTATCTCAGAAAGGTACAAGAGTTGATCAAGAAGTTCATGCAAGTTAAGATTAGACATGTTTCGAGAACTGAGAACTCGCGAGTAGATGCATTGGCAAGATTAGCAACAGCCTCGCAGGAGAGCTTGGACAGGCTAATTCCAGTAGAGCACCTAGCAGAACCGTCTGTGTGTATTGAGGATGAAGAAGCACTACCTGTGCAAGCCCCACCAAGCTAGACGGACCCCATCCTAGGGTACCTTCAGCATGGAATTTTGCCAGAAGATCCCAAAGAAGCTGCCAAGCTAAGAACCAGGTCAACTAGATTTTCTATTTTGCAGGGAAACTTATACAAGCGAGGTTTTTTAACACCTCTTCTTAAGTGCGTGGGGGATGAAGACGCCAATTACATACACAGATAGATCCACGAGGGAGTTTGCGAAAACCACATCGAAGCCCGGGCTTTGGCAGGGAAGACGTTAAGGCAGGGGTACTACTGTCCCACAATGCTCAAGGATGCTTCAGATCTAGTCAAAAGGTGCAAGATCTACCAAATACACACCAACATCTCTCATTGTCCACCAGAGCTCCTAACCTCAGTAATTAGCCCATGGTCCTTCCAGCAATGGGGTCTGGACATCCTGGGACCCCTTCCTACTAGTGTAGGACAGTGCAAGTTCGCCATCATTGAGGTAGATTACTTCACCAAATGGACAAAAGTGGAACCTTTGACAACAATTACTGAACAGAAAGTTCAGGGCTTTACCTAGAAATCCATAATCTGTAGGTTTGGTATTCCCAGGACAATCGTATCTGACAACGGGAAGCAATTTGACAATCCAAAGTTCAAAAACTTATGTGCTGAGCTCGGAATTAAGAATTACTTCTTAGCTCCAGCTTATCCACAGTCTAACGGGCAAGTGGAGGTCACCATCAGAACCATAAAAGCGACTCTAAAGACCAAGCTTGAAGATTTGAAAGGTAAATGGGTGGAACACCTCCCGGAAGTGTTATGGGCCTACAGGGCAACCGCCAAGTCAGAAACTTAAGAAACATCGTTTGCCTTGTCTTTCAGAACTGAAGCAGTTGCGCCTGTCAAAATTGGGCTTCCATCCCCCAGGACTGAATTCACAAATGATAGGCTCAATGATGAGTCACTTCTATTGAGCTTGGATCTCTTAGAAGAGAAAAGAGAGACAGCTCTACATCGTGTCAGGAGTTACCAGAGGAAGACGATCAGGTACTATGATAGAAAGGTCAGACATAGGAGCTTCAAGGTGGGTGACCTGGTATTTAGAAAATTATTGCTAGTAAGAAATGATCCCACTCATGGGAAGTTGGGGCCTAATTGGGAAGGTCCCTATATAATCTTACAGGTGATCAGACCGGGGAACTATGAGTTAGAAATGGAGGAAGAGAAAGTCCTCCCTCACTCCTCGAATGCAGAAACACCTCAAGAAATTTTTTCAATGAGTCAATTTTGTAATTTGATCATTCTCAATAAAACTGCAAGTCTTAGATTCATACCTGGGAGATTTCATAAAAAGAGCTCTATAGCTCGCGATAAACTCTTCAGTTCATAAAAAGAGCTCTATAGCTCGCGATGAACTCTTCAGTTCAAAAAAAGAGCTCTACAGCTCGCGATGAACTCTTCAGTTCATAAAAAGAGCTCTACAGCTCGCGATGAACTCGTCAGTACGTAAAAAGAGCTCAATAGCTTGCGATGAACTCTTCAGTTCATAGAGAGAACTTCTCAATTCACTAAAACAAGCCAATTAGCTCGAGAATAGAAGTATGTGACAAAATTCAAAGCAAAATCACGAGCCTAGGAATCGACAAAAGATTCAGTAACCGCCAAATAAGAACAAAGACTCACATATCTAGTAGCAATACAATAAAGGAAGCAAAAAGATTACAAAAGACATTCTTAGTTCTTAATCGCCCTTGAGGCGTCTCTGGAGCTCAACAACTTCCTCCTTCAGGCAGGTGTTTTCTTCTTTTAGCTCATCCCTCTTCTTCTGGGCCTCTGTCAGAAGGTTTATAAGTTTCTGCCCGGATGAGGAGAACGAAATTGTGGCCAGTGAAGATCCAGATGAAGACAAAGAGTCACTGGCAGCGCCACTCCTCTTGCTTTTCCTTGGAGGATGTACCAACATCCTTGTCCTCATCGAATTCAGAAGAACACGAATCAGCAGAATCTGGAGAAAAAATAAAGTCCACAGCAGCACCTGCAGCGCTAAACAGAAACAGGTTGTCCGGTGTCATTAGCTTAGAGTAAGGCACAGGCTCAACTTCGATCATCTGACTGATTTGTATTTCCTCTAATAAATTCAACTCAGGAGGACCTACCAACCAAATCAAACCCTACGATTAGGAAAACAACATCAGGAGACCTGAACAAGTACGGGCTGCCAAGATATTTACCCGGATAAGAGTAGCTCCTCCAAGATGTAGGAACTCTGCACTCTCTATAATGCAGCTTATGGACCTCCAAGAGTCCTCAGAAACAAAAAATAAGCGATGAGCCCATCCCTCAGGAGAAGAAGGAAGGTCAAACACCAGACGTCGTAGCTTGAAGTGCCTCCATCGAAAACAGACAAAGCATGGGACCTCATCCTCTTCAAGGTCGAAAAAGTAAAAAAATTCTCCTACAGTGGGAAACTTGCTATCACCCTGCAAACGCCAAAACAGAAAGAAACTGATCATGGTAGCCCACCCCTTGGGAGAGAGATGAGAAGGGCACAAACTGCAGTGAGCTAAGATATAACTAACGGCGGGGTGAATGGGTAGACATAGCCCCATGTCCAAAGCCCCCTCAAAGAAACAAGTCTCCCATTGAGGAAGATAATTGGAGGGCTCATCAAAAGAGGGGGCTCTAAGAGTCAGTTCCACGTCAAGGAAGAATTTCTTCTTTATCCCATCTAAATCTGAGAGTGATATTGAAGAAGGAACTAAGTAGCGGGCCTGCCAATCCCACTCAATTCCAAAGGATCTCCGTTCATTGAACAGGGGCGAGATGGGGGTAGCCATCGACAAATTCAGAGAAGGTAAAAAAGAAGTAGAAGAATGACAAAACTTCGAGAATAAAAAAGAGGCTTCGAAAATTGGAAGACACCAAGAAGATATAGCATAACCATAGGAACACCAAGCTTTAATGCAACCAAAAACATACACAAGAACCAAGGCCGGTGAACCTTTGGGTTTTTCAATTAAAGAAGGTGGTTACATTTTTGAAATATAGTTGGGGAAGCGCGTAAAAAAAAAGGGGGAAAGAGTCTCGATCGGATGTTCGCAAAAGATCAACATACATACGAGCTCAGACCCAGTAGTCTCAATATTTCCTTGATACTCCTCATCCATCTCAAGCATTAACAACCCTTAACTTTCCAACAAAAGTCCAGTACAATAAACTGCAGTATAACTTGGGAGATTAACTTTGAGCTCGTAATAGAACTTGGCAGTCCTGGAAGATCTTCCAAGAAAGCACACTACCATTAGATATTTATGAGCTAAGTCTAGCCCATATGACTACATGGACCTTCCAAGGCAGCTCACTACTTTCAGATATTTAAGAGCTAAGCTCAGCTTGTATGACTGCATGAACCTTTCAAGGTCATTCCCTACTTCTCAAATACCTATAGACCTCCGCATCAAGTTACAAACTCTCTTCGCCAAATCCATCAAACACAAGTATAACAATCTCCTAAGGTTAGACCTCAGTTTCGTTCCTCTGAAAGGAGCTTAGCGAGCCAATAGACTCGCAGTTTCAATAGATTTGCTTTCAGCAGAACTCAATTCCCCTCAAAGCAAAGGGGGGCAAGGAAAAGATATAAAGTAAAATAGCACAACTCAAAGGCAAAAGTTAATGAGTACAAATATAATGAAGAGAAGAGTAGTTATGAATCAATTGTGCTTTTCAAAACAGAAAAGAGTTACATTTCAGAGTTACAAA
This sequence comes from Ilex paraguariensis, assembly GCA_963454935.2. Taxonomy (NCBI): domain Eukaryota; kingdom Viridiplantae; phylum Streptophyta; class Magnoliopsida; order Aquifoliales; family Aquifoliaceae; genus Ilex; species Ilex paraguariensis. Next base: position 25,541 of record CAUOFW020003307.1, read on the forward strand.
TTTTTCTCATTTTAAGAATTCTAAGTTCCTGATGGGAGAGTAGTTGAAGGACTCTGCAGTTCAGTAGGAGAAGTCTCAACAGCAGGAGTAGGAAGGGAGCCTAGAAGTTCAGCAGAGGAAATAACTGTCGAACCCTCCATTGAAGGCTCTAAGAGTAAAAGGGTTGGGAGCTTGGAAGTCAGAGTTTCTATAAGTTCTGAGGAAGACAAGCGAAGAGGAATCTCAGGAGTTTCTGAGGCAGGGACATCGACCTCTGTGGATGGTGAGTCCAGGGCTAGAGCTTGGGAGACAAAGTCGGCAGAGAAAGGGCAGCCTCAGAAGCAGGAGGAGGCATGGTGTTAATCTCAGGATCGACCCTCTCCTCAGTAGGGGGATCAAAATTGAAATCTTGTCCAGGGTAGAGCTTCTCAGCTCTATGTTGAAAGGCGAACCACCCAGAAGCCCACTAGGTAGTAATGTCATCAGCTAGCTTGGCAAATAGACTGTCCTTCTCCTTACCTGCTACCCTCTCCACCTCAAGCTCTTCTTGAAGAGTGTCGTTTGTCTCAGCTAGGAGATCATATTCCCTCTTCATATTTTGGTAAGAGCTCAAAACCTCAAGGGACTCCTGACTGACTTTGAGCGATTCATCTGTTTTCTGCCTAAGCTCCCCAGAGATTTTTATTAGTTCCTCTTTTGTTTTTCTGGCCTCTTCCTTATAACTCCTGCCTTCGCCCTTAATCTTCTCCTTCTCTGCTTCCAAGTCCCTTTTTAGGGAAGTCTGCTTCTCCATCTACTCCTGCAAATCCTAGATCTAAGTTTTGAGGTCGCTGTTTTCAAAGGACAACTCTGCAACCTTAAGCTCAAAAACTTTGGAAGCCTGAATAGAACCCTCCATGGCTTGGATCCTTTTCAGCAATCCGCTAATATGGATGGTCATCTAAGAGCAAACCCAATCCAGGAGAAGCTCAGATCAGAATGATCAAATAAAAAAGAAACATATACGTACATATACAGCAGAACTTACGAAAGTAGCGGCAAAGAGGACAGTAGAAATGGAACTCCCAAGTGGCATAGTGGAAGCCCGCTGACTGTCAGACTCGAGGAGGATGGAAGCAATGGCCTCAGCAGCTCACTTTACGTTATCAATCAAAGAGCTCGATCTTTGAATGTTTTAGAGATGGTCCCTCAAAGGAACAAGGGGGAATAGTTCCCGGCAGAATGCGAGAAACCATCTCCAAGGCTCTCTCAACCTTTGCTAAAGAGAAAGGAGTTGGGGTCAGACCTTGTTTAGGGACCCCACTAGAAGGGGGCAGCCTGGTCTCCTGGGAGAGAGAGGTCTACGCAGCCTTTGGTGAGTCCGAGGAAGTTGGGGGCCCCGTTGGGATCGCTTCAGGTGAAGCAGGGGTCACCTCTAGTCTTGGAACTTTGGAGGCTGAGTCACTCCCTGATCTGGCCTCAGTCTTGCATTTGCCTCCACTCCAGTTCTTTCTCATCAAAGAAAGTTTGGCATTTCGATCCTTTGCGGTTGGCTCCATTAAAGAAGAGCATGAAAACCCAAGGAAGAACCAACATGAGGAGGAAGGAAAAGGAAGGAGGGAAGTTTTTTTTTAAAAAAAAATAGAGAGAGAGAGAGAGAGGCAAGGGCAAAGGAACTTCACCTGCTACCTCCTCAGCCCTGAAAATGGAGAGTGGGGTGGCCTCTATTGTTACCTCTGGAAGGTTGAACCCTTCCCTTACTAGAACCCAAGGCTTGATGAGTTCAGATTATTTTTCTGGTTTACATTTCTCCAACCTCAGCAGCACCTGTTCGTCCTCAGTGCTGAGCTCAGGACAAATACCAGAAAAACAAAGTAAGGCAGGACAAGATCAGGTGGGCTCTCCAAATTCGAGCTTGGATAGTTTTAGCAAGGACTTAACCAAGTTATCGGGGGCAGACCAGGCTCTAGGAATGGGGAGAGTATCTATCTTATCAGTTGGGTTGTACTCCCAGTGTTCTCCCTACACGAAGAAGACAAGTTTTCTCCAGCCCTTGTGGGAGTTCGGGAGGTCAAAAATAATTTGTTTAGCCTTTACCCATTTAGAAACATACAAGAAACCATCAGTAGGGGTATACTTAACATTGAAAAGTTCCATTAGTAAGGAGACAATGGGAACACCGAGCTTGTGTAGCTTGAAGAAAACAAGGAGGCCCACTAGGACACCCCAGAAGTTGGGAGACAACTGAGTAGGGCAGACGTTGAAATGTTGGAGGACACTTTTGATAAAAGGATGTAAGGGAAAGTGCAAACCATTCTCAAAGGCAGCAATAAAGAAACAAACATTCTTATAGACCTAGGAGACATATGGGGTAAACTTATCTGGGCACCAGAACTGAACTCCTAGGGGAAAACCGTAGCGAGCACTAATGACCTTTATTAGAGGTAGGCTGACCTCACTAGGGCCTACGAGATCAGCAGCTCTAAAAGTAGCCCCTGCATCCTCGACACTATCTGAGACACCAACTCCGCTCACCTTAGTCTTGCCCTTACTAGAATTTTTGGGCGCAGGGGGGGCAAATAGGGGAGTTTCCCTCGGTTGTAGCAGAATCAACCCCAGGGAATTTGTCAATTTTCTCACCTACCTCGCCTAAGTCCGAGGTGTCCTCAGTAGTCATATCCCCCAAAAGGAAAATAGAGGAAGGGGTGGCTTCAGAAAAAGCAGACATTGTGGGGCAGGAAAAAGGGAGTCGAAAGGTACGATAGAGGACAGGAATATTTGTGGAACACTCCTAAGGGTTTGGGGAGCAACACAACAACTCCCAATAAGGAAGACCCTAACGATCGAATAAGAGTTCAAGAAAAGAGGAATTCGAAATAGCGATCGACTTCGGTTTCTAAAATAGCAAAATTGAAAGGTCCAAAAATACAAGGACCACCTCAAATCTGAGGGATCCAGAAGGAAGAGACAAATAGAGTGTAAAAAGTGTACCTAGGAGAAGAGGAACAGTAGGCCAAAGTCAAAATCAGGGGCAAAGAGCAAATCTCGTCGAAACCTCGGAGTGAATTAGGAAAAATCGTTTCCTCAGGGAAACCTTAATGGCACCAGCAAAATAGAAAAAATGAAAGTCGGAGGAAGAAGAGAGGGAAAAAGTGCAGAGAGGGAGTTCAAAGGACGGAATGAACCGCTCCCCCTCAATTCGGAAGCATTTAAAGCTAACGGTACAAAGTGGAGAACGTGCACGAGAAACTAGGAAGTGAAATGATTGCCTGAAAGCGTCAAAAACCTGTTCACACGTAAATCGAGGTCTGCATCTGGAGGTCAGTCCTGTTTAAGCCTCAGCTCAGCCCCCACTCAAGTTCGCTTGGAGTAAGTGCTGGGGGCAGCTGATAGTACTCAGAATAATTTTCAAGCATGAGGTCGGACCAGGAGGTCAAACCAAGAGATCAAACAAGCAGGTCTGGAAAAGAAGTCAGGAAAGACACGCAGAGCCCAAGTCAAAGCTAGAGCTTCCCCCCAAGCGCGCCAACAGCGGAAGTGATAAGGAAACAGCTGGATGATAACAAAAATATATTAGGTGGCAAAGAGCCATATTCAAGGCATAAAATCCTTAACCAGCCAAGATCCTCTCCTAAGATTAAGGAGAGTTCCTCGGATAAAAAGGATCTCGGTGCAGATCCCAGAGAACTAGGAACAGCTCTATAAATATTATGTAACTCTCCCAAAGCAGGAGAAGAACCCGAGTAACATATATTCTATCATTTAAACCTTCTAAATAGGGAGAAAAGAGCAAAGGAGCAAGAATTTCCATTGAGGAGTGGACTAGCCAAATTTTTGAGCTGGTGAACCACTATATTTTTACTGTTCAAGTCTCCCCCCAATCCCCCAGTAATTACAAATACGTACTACACGAGCCCCCACAGCTCAGATCCCAATTGCCAAGTGCAATCCATTCCCTCTGCTCATCCACACAAATTTACAGCATCAATATATATTTATATTAATTTATAAAAATACCTCAATAATTGTAAAAAAAAAAAAAGAAATTGATTTGAGAATATTATTGTAAAGGGTTAATTGTAGCTAACTGTGGTTCCCAAATTTATATTTTGTCTCATTTTTGTTGCATAACAACTGTCTCATATTAATCTCTAATGTATTGAATTTGTACACATACAGGACGTCCCGTGCAAATTTTTAACAATTTTAGCTCATATGCTTTTCATCTTCTCTCAAATGAAGTATATATTGGACAAATCACAGTCACCTTGATCCTGAAATTACGACAATAGTCCCCAAAGCATATGCTCGACCTCATTTTGATCTTCAATATTATAATAATATCACATTAGGCCCTAACGTATTCAAACTATTTTTATGGGATCCTCACACTCTGCCCATGAGCTAGCCACATGCCTCCAAATGAAGGCCATATTAGACAAAGCATTGTCCACTAGACCCAAGAAAAAGTGTTGTTCCTGGAGAGAAACATTCCTGTTAAAGGCCAACTGTCAATGGTTTATGTTTGTCCCTCTTTTCAGTTGCCAATGGTGAGTTACAAGAAGAGGAAAATATAAGTAAAAGCATTTATTCTCTACTACCATTACAACCCATCTTTAAATTCATGTTCTTGTACTGTCCTTTCCTTATTACACACCAGCTACGACTGAAAGAAGGGCATAACACTATCCTAAGGCAGTTGGACCTTGGCAGAAATGTTTCTTTCTAGGAACAACAGTTTTTTTTGTTTTTTTTTGGGTGAAGTGGATAGTGATTTATCAAATATATCCTTCATTTTGGGGCACGTGGGTAGCACAATTTGGACAGTGTCATGTGCGAGGACTACTTAAAAATAAATTGAATATATTAGAGACTAATGTAATACAATTATAATGTTGATGGCCAAAATGAGACGGAACGCATATTTTGGAGATCACTGTTGTAATTTTGAGTCAAGTAAATAGTGATTTTTCTAATATGCCCCTTATTTGGGAGTATTTGGGAAGTACATAAGCAAAAACAATTAAAAATTTAGATGACAATATTTATGGGGATCACTTAAGAATAAATTGAATACATCAAGGAATAATGTAATATAAGTATAACATTAGGAACTAAAATAAGACGGGTGCAAACTTTAAAGACCACCGGCGCAATGAACCCTCTTGTAAAATAACAAAAATTGTTGAATAATGTTTATGATCCAATAAAAATAAGAAACCCTAACGGTTAGAAAGTATTAGAAAAACAAAACAAATATGTAAAATTATAAAAGTATTCATAACCGAGTGGTAAAACATAAAAGTGTCCAAAAAATAGTCTTACTTCGTTGTTTGCTTAAAAAGGGTTGAATTAAAGGCAATGATTTTATCTTTTTTACATCACCCGAGCTTTCTAAAATGAAGTTTTCCAGTAATTGTTTGAAGGACTTTTCGTATTTTGCATCTTGAAAAATTTTAAGATCTTAATTTTATACTCTTAAATATTAAAATTTTCATATTACATCATCGATATATAAAAAGTGTCGTAATGTGGTTATTTTGTTAGTTTCTGTTTTTTTTTTTTGAAAAAAATCAACTTATTGATATTGACAAAAAAACTAACAGAAAATTAACAAAAGAGCCACATTGTAATAGTTTTGATATATTTATGGTATATATAATGTAAAAAATTTAATTTTTGAAAATATAAAATATAAAATTTTAAAATATCTTAAGATACAAAATATAATTCCCTCTTTTTTGAAAACCAAAACTGAAATCTAACCCAATGAATGCTGCTTCTGACAATCCTAAGTTGAAGTCTTAAGATCATGCAGACAGCCCAAAAAAACATGCACACAACTATTTTTTATCCTAATGTCTAGTCTAGTGCACTGCACCAGATGAAAGGTTCTTAATCCGACCCGAGCATTACTTAAACTTATATTTAGTACAGTAGTTAGGGAATTCAAACTCAAAAAATATGAATTTTTACATCTCGCTCATTATTCAACTACTAATACATGGGTTTGACAAGACTATTGAAAAGAATTGGATCGATCGCGTTCTGCAATCTTCGATCGAGTGCTCTGAGTAACAATTATTTATAAGCTTCGAATTTTTTCTTTCTTTCTGGCCAAGACAAAAATAGATGAGACAAATTATATACAGTGAAGTCTTTAATGACTATTGCGGTATATTTGAATTAAATTAAATATTATTATTATATTATAACCTTCAAGTAAATACAAATTAAATATTTTAGAAACATGCTCTACAATTATCTCAGTCTTTCAAAAGCATGTATTTCTTGCAAGATTTGTTGAACAAGGATCGATTGATAGGATCATTAAAATTTATAATTAATCATTAAAGTTTATAATCATTAAAGTTTATAATAGGACGACTTCGCCAAATAAATTTTACGTTTTTAAATCAATTCATGTTACGGCCGTTAATATCTCTCTCCTCCCCCCAAATTAATCATTTTTCATCCACTAACTCTTTCGGTCAGGTCACCTGTCAACGGTCACAATTAATTTTATTCCTTCCTTCTGTCAAGCAACCGGCCCTTCTATTTCTTCTTTTTTTTTCCACCCTCCGTTACTCCTTACCATCTCTCTCTCTCTCTCGCTCTCTCTATTACGCCCCAGCAACACCACCACCACCACCGCCGTCGCTGCTAACCCCTCCCAGGTATGCCTCATCTCTCCCCTCTACGACCTACTCTTCTCTCTCGCAAAGGGTCACTCTCTTTGAAACTCACTACAACCACCCACCGCCATTTACAAAATTCAGAATCTCTCTTACATTGTTCATGGGTCACTGCGGATTTCATGGTTTTTCTTTACTGCAAATTTCAAGGGTTATTTCACTGTAAATTCGTAGTTTTGGTTAATTTTGGTGGATTGGTTGTGGATTTCATGGATTTTCGATTCAATTTGCTGGCGGTGGCTGTTCGACTGGGGCTATGCCGCTGTGACCACAGTGTGGTGATGGTTTGGTATCCTGACACGTACTGGGATAGTATTGGTGATGGTGGCTTGGTGATTGACGGCAGTTGACTGTGTGTTGTGTAGAGAGAGAGGGAGAGATAGAGTTGTGGGGAAAAGAAGGGTGTTTGGGTCACTCACTAACGTTGTTCAAATAAGGAGAAAAAGGTGTTCCGAAAATTAGGGCCATTGGTGTTATTCACCTAGCTAAACCAGTTGAAGAAAAATAGTAGTAGAAAATGATAATTGAGGTCTAAACGCAATGGTGACCATAGGTAAATTTCTCATTATTATGTTTCCCTGTTTTCTTCTATTTTAAGGGTAGATATATGTTACTTTATGAGTTGTCTTAAGAGGTTTAAGGTCACAATCACACATAATTATGTACAAATATTCTAGGCAAAGTTTGAATAGCAAAACAACGATTTGTCTAATACTTTATTTTTTGCAAACACTGTTTCTGAAACGAAGCAAAACAGCGTATGGGATTTCATAAAGTTGATTGAATAAATTAGTTTTAGTTTTTTGAAAAAAATTAATTTTCAATAACTTTAAGCTCACTATATTATAGTAATTTGGGTTTGATGAGTGTTATATTGGGCATAGCAGGAGGAAGAGGAAGAGGAAGATCTATGAGAAAATGAAAAAGCATTGCAGAATCTAATTTCAAATTTTGAATTTAGTCTGTCTAGTGCAATTTAAGCTTGATTATTTTGATTTATTAAGAGTTTTGATTATCAAAGATAAACAAAACTTTGGTGTTTCCTCTTTTATAGATGAACAAGGCTCTGATGATTGATGAACCCATTGATTACCTCAAGTGGCTTCAATTTCAGCTTAAGGTGCAGGTTTGTTGTTTCCTTTTAAAATATTACACTCATGGTTGTGACAATTAAGTCCAATTATATTTTTCTGCTTTAACTTTAGAGAGAAAGTTGCATCTTCTACCAATACAAGCCTTGAATACTCACTGCCTTAGTGTACTCGAAGAATTTGAGTTGATGAGTTGATATTGACATTGACTTACAAATGGTGGGAGAATATTTTGTTGTGGTGTTATGTTTGAGAATATTTTTTTGGTTGACTACTTGGGTTTGTTGTGTTAAGAGAGATATTTAGGATCATAGATTGTAGTTTTCTAAATTGGAATGGTTGAGTCAATTTACTTTTCATTTAGTAATTTAATGAATGTGGATGGATTTATTTGGGTTAAGTAGGTTTAAGTAATTAAACAAAATGTGTTAGTCGTGTTTTTTAACAATTATTTTCACCAATCCTTGGCACCAAACGAAAGGAATTCAAGCATGTTGAATGAAGATGGGAAGCAAATTATTTGTGATGTTGAGTGCTGCCCATAGCACCAAAGTGCTTCGAAGTATTGTTATGGGAAATGTCATTTTGAGTGTTCTTTATCTCTTCATTGAGCATGTATACAAAATGCAGGTGTGTTAAGGATACAATTTAGACTTTCAACTTATTGCATGTCCATATTCATGCTTGATTTTTTTGTTTTCATAATTAATGCTCAAATTTTTTGAATTACACAGTGCTTGAGTTATTGCCATTTTTTTTTTCGTGTTCATGATCAATTCTCGAATATTTTGAATTATACAATGCCTTCAGGCACGGGTTATTGCTAGCATATCTATATAATAAAATCTATATAATAAAACAGAAAGACATTTGAGTCTTATACCCCACATATTTTTCCCCCCAAAACCATCCCATCGCATCCAACCTAACCCAACCCAACCTAACCTAGCAACGGCTCCCTGTCCTCTCTCTCTCTTGGTCTCTTCCCCAAATTCATGCCAACAGGCGGCAACATCCTGCGCAAACACCCTCCCCCCATCCCTCTCACCATCCCCTCCCCTCTCCTCTTTCTGTTTTTCCCTTCCCTCATGCGCCCAGCCCCAACAACGCCCTTCTCTCTTCTTTGTGGGTCATAGAGAGTTTCTTTGGAGCAGCTTTGAATCGTTGTACTGGGTATTGCATTTTTGAAGAACTCTTCTTTGGCAGTACGTTTACATTATGTCCTTTCTTTAATTTTTTTTTTATTTTGGGTATTGGATTTTTGTATAGAAAGTTCCATTCACATGTTTTGATGAGCTTTTTTCGGTGGCCTCTCTTTCTTTTTATAGCGTAACCTTAAGTGATCTGTCTTTTCTTTTGATTTCAGCTGAGTTTCACTATTAAGTGATTGCATGCTCTATTGGTGACTTCTCAAAGAAATTTTGGTTGTGTCAATTGCTTATTGATAATTGTGGCATTGTTTCTTATTGAAAGAAACATCCCATGGCAGTGAGCCTACAAGCTGTTTGATCAAATGCTCCTGACATACATTCTCGCAAGCTGTTCGATCAAACATCCTTTGCATCCAATTCATTGTTGGTTATGAATTAACAGTCGGTTTCAAATACTAATGAATTAGTTCTGTCGGTTTCAAATATTAATGCCAGAATGATGACAGGGGATTATGTAACTTGCATTATTGTTAGTTTGGGTGCTTTCTTTATTAAAGGCATCTAAAATGGATCATGTTTATTATCAGCTTGAAATCTTTATTACCCAAATGATGCTGCTAAGCTGAATTGAATTTATGGTGGACTTTCTTGAATTTAATTAGCGCTACCCAAATCTCTATTACCGAAAGGATGACGTAGTAAACATAGGAGACCATTTAGGAAACTACAAAAACTAACCAGCTGAGAATAAGAATGACTAGGCTTCTGACTGTTAGAGTACTTAACCTGCGTCAATTTTTTTTTATTTCATGTTGTTTTGAATGTATTTCATCTTGATTGTTGCTTGGGTGTTGTAAAGATTTCTGATTTGGGTTTAGTTAACTTTATTTTGGCTCTCTCTTTCTTTCGGTGTTGCAATTTTTTTGGTGTGAGAATTCATATTGGTCTAAATTAGAATTGTTAATTCGATTTTGTATAATACTGTAATTTGATCACACATGGTAATGTAGGTTGATTAGTTAACTTAAATGTTTGATTTGGATTGCATAAAAAGGGTTGCAGTTGTTCAAAGAAGAGTACAACTTATGTTGGACCTAGGCTTATTGTTCAATTAGCTTTGAGAGGGTATGAGAAGGGATTAAATTTGAAACATGTTTAAATGTGTTCATGTCATTCTGTGTTTAAATGTGTTCATGTCACTCTTTACCAAGAACATTGATGTATTCGGAGTAGCTTTCAGCCTTTGTGGCTTTGGATGGAGGCATTATTTTTGTGGAGTTTTGGATTGGTCTTTTTTTTTTTTTTCTCTGAAGGACTTCTTATTTTTCCCCAAAGAAAAAAGACATCATCCATTTTCAAGCCAAAGATAGACATAACCCTCCACAAAAATCAGCAAATTAGACAACTTCCTAGAAGACAATCAACTTCCTGTGTTCACTTTTTGGGGAAGTGACTGTGTTCCTACAAGACAATCAACAAATTTGTTTTATGATCTGTCAATCGATCCATGTTTTATTATCTATGAATCGATTATATGTTTTGAGCTTATGTTTTGTGCTTCGGTAAAGAGTTCAAGTAGTTTACTCCTTATTGATTTTGTTCACTAAGCCAAAAAGTTTCATTAATTGTATTTCGATGGAGTATTGATAAAAATATTAGGGTAAATATCATAATTCGTCCCTAAATTTTGTCACAGGTTTTAATTTGGTCCTTGAACTTTCAAATCTCTCAATTTAGTTCTTCAATTATCAATTTTGTCTCAATTAAGTTATTTCATCTAATTTCATCATTAGATAAAAAAAACATACAATTTAACTCTTGTTTGATTATTTTGTTTTCAATGTTCAATTTTTTTTAGTTGCCCTGTACTTCTCTGCACAGGTTATCCTTGGTGAATTTATAACATTGATAGATTTTGCAGTCGATATCCTTTTCTTGAATATACAGAATAGGGCTTTGATCAGCCCTACATGTCAAGGGATTCTTGAACCCATTTAAGCAATTAAGGGAGGATGGAATTTGACCTCCCTCAACTAGATGAATCTGTGATTGATCGTGTAACCGAGCAGAGTGCCAGCTTTGCTTTTCTTGTCGCTCTAGTAACACCATGTGCAAAGGTAAATGCAAGATTGGGTCTCTTTTTGGGCCTAAACCCAAGCCCACTTGATCTTTCTCACCCAAGTAGAGATCACATCTTCCATTACAACCAAGAGTTAAAATTTCATATCCCTCCAATGAACTTGGGCTTTTGTTGCTGAATTTTACACCCACATTTATTCCTATTATACATGAAATAGCCCTTTGATGATGGCCTTGCCTATCTTGGAGTCGAAAATCCCTCCCTATCACCCCGCCAACGGCCTAAAATCAAAGCACAAGTTGATCTCTCTAGTTGAGGTTGTGTTCATTTATTCAGTTTGACACGTGGAGAGATATCTAAATCTATTCTAACATCTGTAAATAGTAAATAATACACATATAATTGTGTCTTTCGATCCAATTTTAGCTTTGATGAGTTTGGATCATCTAGCAATGTAAGCACCAAATGTCATTGACTAATCTAATTTTGTGTGTTAGAGAGTATAGATAGTATTAGGGATGCATGTAAATTAATTCTTCTTCACCACATTCTCTAATGCCAACTTCCATCACTTCTGCAGTTGATGAAGGCAGTACATCGCAACAATGCCGTCTTGGGGCTTGCAACTGTCAGCAAGAAAAAAAATGGCATGAGATTGTTCTTTGCAAATATGCATGACAAGAAATTTAGTCCTCGTTAAATTCTCCAAATTTTTAGAAATAACATAAGTAGTAGTTGGACCAGCATAATGAAAAAGTACTACCGTACTGAAATATTCTTTTCCACTTCCATTTCGGAAGTTACTACATTACTATAAAACAAGGTTGCTACTCAATCAAGAGAAACGATGACAAAATAGAGTCAGTTTAAATATATCCTAAAAGGTTAATTGTAATGGAGGTTCGTTCGCAAAGTATGTAGTTTGTTTTATTTTAGTTTTTAATATTTCAATTGCATCATTTTAGTCCCGAAAAGTATTTGAATATATTTTCCATGTGGTTTCTCAAGTAGAAAGCATTCAGATTGTTAACGTTTTTTATTATTAAAATTTGTTACGTAATACTTAAATATGAGCAAAAAAATAAATTTGATGACTCTTGACCAAATTTCTATCTAAATTTTGGTCAAAGAGATATCCAAATTACATAGTTTTTATCGTGAGCTAGTCACATTTTTGTTAAAAACTATTCATATTACATATTTTTTGTTCAGAATTATCCAAATTATTTTTTACCCATATTTAAGTATCACGTGACAAGTTTATGATCAAAAATTGTTAATAATTTGGATGTTGTTTACTTAAAAAATCACAAAGAAACATATTTAATATATCAGAGATTTATGCAATTAAAATATTATGAACCAAAATAAGACAAATTCTAAATTTTGAGGATTTCCGGTACGATTAACTCTATCTTAAATAAAGAATACATTACAACATTTCCTGTCGATCCCAAACTTTTAGGCTCAAACACAACTTTTTTAGCATGATCTTAGTCTCTTGGTGTCGTAATTTGATGAAGATTGAGTAATAACTTCACCAGATTAAGTCGTAATCTCATTAGTAAGAAGCGTATTAATTCACATAAATCATATAGTTTCTTTCAAGAGTTCACAAAATCAATACCTGTTTCGTGTCAAGGTTCAATTGCTGCGAGAAAACTCTGATCTCCTCGACTCTCCTCGGTGAAACCATGGCCAAGGTGCAATTTTCGGGATCATTCTCTTGTTTAAACACTCTTAATCCATCTATACCAGATGACACCTTATCAAGGAAGAACACGGCTGGCCTCCGGCACGGGTCGGGGTGTTGCCTCCTTGTGTTCCAAATTCAACAATGTGTCAATAGCATTCCCCTTCT
>CAUOFW020003308.1:0-38364 GCA_963454935.2 Ilex paraguariensis
CCTACTAACGACTGGGATTGAGGCGTCTCGAAACTCTGTGAGCTTTGCCTCAAAGACAATTTTTCTCACATGGCCGGTTGTCGACAATAGAAAACATGTCTTTTGACCTCCTTGAAACGTCCCCTTGAGTTTCTTCCCTCCTTGGGACAAACGACTCTGAGCTTGGCCTTGGTAGCCTTAGCCCTGCCTTGTGATCCCTGTGGGCTGGATGTCCTCTGCTTTTTCCATGAATGTTGGTGGCTGATGGAACTTAAGCTCCCTTGGATGGCTTGAGTCCCTTGGCTCATATTGGCGCTTGCCTGCGCTAGGTTAGCAGCCATTGTCCTCATAGCCTCTATAAAGGCTTGTTGGTCGAAGGCCGGTGGTGGTTGATTATTGTTCCACGCACTGTTTTGATATCCTCTTCCTCTACTAGCCATCTACACATAAGTCAGATAGCAATAGAGTACAAATTTAGTATCCCAAAGTAGAGATCAAGTTCAAACTTTGAGATTTCTCTCCTTGTCTCATTAGTAGTGCTTATGCCACCTACTCGTAGACATCTAGACATTGAACTATCCCGTTCATCCCTTTTTTCGAACTCCCAAAGTTATGTTCTCTAACCCTAGTGTTTCTTCTTCCATATACATTTCACCATGCATATAGATCACATAACACATAACACATAACATGTAGCATATTTAAAGCACATAACATGAGATGCACAATGCATGCAATGGTCTAAATCCATGCCCCATCAAGCCATAGGTAAATCGTATACCTAAGCTCTGATACCTAGTTGTGACGCCCCAAAATCTAGGGTGCCCTTTATTAACCGTTGATAACCCATCAACTCGTCGGGAAATACCTGTGTATGTTGTATGATCCGACACCATGTCAATAGTCTCCCAATTGCCGGGATTATGACTCACACGTGAAACCCATGTACTTTTTATCATTTAATCTAACTATAGACCAATGTACCCCATTTCATTCTCCATTATAGTCCATTTGCATTAAAAGGACTAAAGGATACCTAGCCCAAAGGCCTGGGAAAAGAATTTTTTTTTTTTTAAAAAATAATTCAAAGTTTAGAAAAGCGTACCGGTACAGTTTGCCTTCTGAAAAATATGTACTAATACTGCGTACCAGTACGGTTTTCTTTCTGGACCAGACTGTACCGGTACACTTTGCCCAGTTTTGCCCTTTTCACCTGTTTTCCATTTCCAATCCATTTCAAACCATCTCATTTTCATCCAAAATATGCATAATGGAATTGTTCACATAAACCCTCATTTTTACAAGTCATTTCAACTAATTTACATGTATTTACAATGCCAAAATGAGGTTTTAACAAAAGTTTACAAAAAACTAAGGTTAAAGGCCACAAGTCGCCCCTTTACCCTTGAGGCTCCTAATGAGGACCATCCGCCGGAGTGTATCCCGCACCTGAAATGTTCTCCCATATAGGGTGAGCCACGCTCAGTAGAATATTTCCTACAGAGGCTACTCCCCACCTAAGTGCATATGTAATGTTTACATGCAACAATCTATAAACAACATTCTTTTCAATCAAGACAATGCAATTCTATGTTAGGGATTTTGCCATGTCATGTGATCTTTTCGTGCAAATGCAATGTAATACACCATTCCTATCTCAATGCCATGCTTCATATGTAATGGGTGCCATGTGAGCAAGTAATCCGCATAATAACATATTCCATGACAATCTATATCTTATGCATATAATTATCAATTTCATCACCATTTAATACATCAATAAACACATATCAACATTTTGTTCTCCAACAACCAATCACAAGCATGTTATTACATAATATATGTCAATAACACACTTTATTCACCAAGCAATAATGTAAACACATAGCATGCCACTTACTCCTAAAATTTCACGGGATTACACAAACACTTTCACATTTCAAATTCAAGCAAGAAGTTCATTTAGGCCATTTCTAGACCTATCCTCCTGTTTCCATGACTATAGGTAAGTCATAATTCATTCCACACATATAACCATTCCATAAGAACATCCTAGGGTAGAAGTGAACCGGAGTAGGAGGGAATCCTACCTCTTGGAGCATGATAGGAGTGTGGAGAACCTCAAGAACACCTCCAAAGTCTGAAATCTTGATTTCTCCAAAATCTTCCCTTTGGATCTTTGGTGAAATTCTTCTTTTTTGGTACGTATGTGTAGTCCTCATAGCGTAGATGAACTTTAACTCTTGACTCGACGAATTTCGACCGACAGAACTCCGATAATTGACGAAAGAAAAATTGGTTTTCTCTCCCTCTTTCTCCCACACGTTTAAGTGCTGAAATGCAGAGATATTGCTGCTGAAATATCTGATTTTTTAACCCTATTTATAATTTTAAAGACCTGGCTCATATCGAGCCACACGCCCCTCACTTGTCCGGGTCCGTTTTTGCCCCGAAACAATTTATTTTATCCCGGTTTAAGTGCAAATTAATTTTATTTAAAATTTTATTCAATTATAAGGAAATTTTAAAATTTCTATTTTTTGGGGACCTTTGAAAGTTTAGTCGTCACCTGTTTATTTCGTAAAATGTGTAAAATTTGACTATTTTAGAATCTAACGAAAATTGATAGGACAGCTCGATTTGGTGACACGAATCCAACGGTGAGGTCCGTTGCGCCATTTGAGCTCTAGAAAATTATTGGTTTTAAATCTGTATTATAATAAAAAATTACCATTTTACCCTTTTTCAGAAAAAAGTTCAAAATTTCCCAAGTTTTACACTATGTCCCAAGTGCAAAGCTTTTTACAGGATATTTTTTGAACATGAAGTTAACAAAGAGGAATGAGGAGAATCATCCAAAAGGCCACATAATAGATGCCATTACAAGGGAACCCACTGGGAGCGGTGGGATGAATGGTCATTGCCCAAGTGAGACCAAGAAGATCAGTTGGGCAAGTTCATAAGGCCAAGCTACAAAGGAAACAATAGAGACATATTGGAACATGCAGGAGGTTAGCTAGGGACAAAATATGAAGAATTTTCCACAAGGCTGGCGCATGAACAACTTGTCAGAGTGGAGGGTTATTAGGATCCTCCTAGGATGGTGAAACCAACAGAGCCATTGGAAGGCCATTGGTATGTAGCCCAACACCCATAGTTTCCATAGTACCATCAGCCTCATCCACTGTCGAGGACACATAAACCCAAGAAGCAGTGAATCTAGACAGACCTACGCAGGTTGGAAGAGGAAGAAAAAGTTCAGGTTCGAGAGGCCTGGGATACATTTCGGCAACTATATCCTAATGTGGGGGAGATTAGGTCCCAATGTGGTGTATCCCCACCTCCATACCATCTAGTGGCCTCCAAGAGGGCCACTGTTGAGGATAAGGGAAAAAAGAAGGTAGAGCCTGAGTCCACACCTGAGGAAAGTTTTGAGGAGCGAATGGTAAAAAAGATGGTGAATGAATGACGATCGCACTCAACATTCCCCTAGAAACTTGTAAGGGAGGGAAAAATAGGGTCCTATAGATCTTACCGACAGAGATGATAATGATGGAGACAACTCCTTCCAATTTGGAACTTTAGGGGCAATAAGTGTCTATCAATGCTCTTGAGTTGTTGTCGACGTCATTCAAAAGTCAAGGATTTGAGACGGAGTCTTTGGAAGGAGATGTCAAAGATGTAGGGGTGCCAAGGTCAGCATTTTTAGACAAAGAGGAAGCATCCAAAGAGAAGGTAGAGTGCTCGATGAGAGTTTTACCCATCAAACTGGCTGTCGGTAGCAAGACCAACATTACATTGTTCTTTGTAATTAACAGAACAATATCTTACAATGCTCTTTTGGGTCGAGATTAGATCCATTTGAGTGAATGCATTCCATCAACTCTCCATCAACAATTGGTACTATGCAATTTGGGAGATTTGGAGGTGGTGGAAGTGGACCAAACGCTATTTGTGGTAGATGTCCATATGCCCGATGCTTGGCTTTATGAAGAAGGAATAGGGCCAATGAAGTTTCAAGGCCAAGAAAAGTACGGGAAGCCTAGAGAAGTTGTGTTCTAGACTGACTTGAAGTCCACTAAGATCCATCAAATAGAGGACAAAATCATTCAGCCCACTAATGTGCAAAGGTCGAACGACGTGGAAGAGACTAAGAGCTCGGTTGATGATGAAGCTCGACAAAAATAAGCAAAGAAGGCAGGCCGAAAGGGCTTGCATCGCCAGGATAAAAGCTTACCTAGCAAAAAAAAGGGTTGCTACACTACACATGGCCAACAGTTAACAAAGCACCATTAACATAGTGGAGTGCAAAGAGGAAGAATCCAGGAAAATTACCTCTCGAGAGTTTATCGAATTACCTGCTAAGCTTGACTACTTGGTGGAGTTTTATGATCCCTTACTTGAAGTCAACCTTGGTGAGCTAGGGGAGCATTGACCAACTTTTGTCAGCAAACTACTAGAGTCGAATTACCAAGCATGACTTATACAGTTGTTGAGTGAATACCGTGACTGCTTCACCTAGAGTTATAAAGAAATTTTGGGGTTAGATGCGACCTTGGTGGAGCATCGATTGCCAATCAGGGAAAGATATAGGCCAATTAAATAGGTCTCAAGGTTGATGACCCAAGAAGTAACTTTGTTGGTGAAGGAGGAGATTGAGAGCCTCTTAAAGGAAAAGTGCATCTAGGTGGCACATTATGTAGAATAGGTATCCAAAATTATGTCAGTTGAGAAGAAGATTGGCGAAATAAGGTTTGTTACGACTACCGTGACCTTAACATGGCAACTCCCAAAGATGAGGATGTCATGTCGTTGGATGATCAACTCGTGGACACAACCACCATGAATGTGATCATGTTGTTCATGGACAATAAAGTAAGCTACCATAATCTCTTCATCGCAGAGGAGGACTGGCACAAAGCTGCCTTCTAATATCCTAATTCGATTGGGACGTTCGAATGGAGAGTAATGTGGTTTGGACTGAAGAACACGAGAGCCACATACTAGAGAGCCATGGACATCATTTTCCATGACATGATTAGTAAGATCATAAAGGTGTACATTGATGACATCATAGTCATGACTTAAGACATGGAAAAACATCTTAGCGATCTTAAATTAGTCTTTGACAGGATGCATGTTCACCTGCTAAAGATGAACTCGCTGAAGTGTGCAATTGGGGTTATAACAGGGAACTTCCTTAGATTCTTGGTACATAAGAAATGAATTGAGGTAGACAAAAATAAGGCAAAAGCTGTCATAGAGGTCGCGCCTCTGAAGACCAAACAAGAGTTACAGCGTCTGATCGGTCAGATCAATTTCCTTCAAGAATTCATTACCAATTGCATAGGGAAAATGCAGGCATTCTCGCCGCTCTTAAAGTTAAATGGTATAGAAGACTTCTGATGGGAAACACAACATCAAGAGGCTTTCCATCAAATCAATGAGTATTTGGTGAACCTTTTAGTTCTTATGCTACCCATTAAGGGTAGGCCACTATTATTATACTTGTTTGCCGCACACGAATCTATTGGTGTTTGCTGGCTCAAAATAATAATACAGGTAAAGAAAAAGGCATTTATTATTTAAGTAGAATTTTATAAGTCAATCGAGAAGCTTTGTTTAGCATTGTACAATTTATATGATTTTAGTTGTGGTACATGTTGTTGTGCAAACTGATTTGATTAATTACATTCTAACAAGGCCGATTATGAGAGGCTGAATTGGCAAATGGGTTCTGACCTCGATGAAATCTTCACTCCGTTACTTGCCACAGTGCTCTGTAAAAGGCCAAGCACTAGCCAACTTCTGAGTATACCACCCTTGCATGGAAATAGAGAAAGACACAAGAGAATCACTTGGTTTGCTGGGGTTACTTGCGGTGTCATTAATGCCATGGAAATTAAGATTCGATAGATCAAGGGCACGCAAGTCTACAGGGGCCAGGGTGATCATATAATTCCCTCGGGGTCGAAAAACCCAATTGTCATTTAAAGTAGAGTTTGAATGTACTAACAACTAGGATGAATATAAGGCATTAATTATTGGCCTTGAAGTTTTGTTGGGAATGGGAGCATCAACGACAGTTTCCAATGCAAAAGTTGGGAGCTGTGCCCATTCCACTCCATCACAATGTCATTATTAGCTAACTTTAATGTTGTAACATTTCGAGTAGTCCCAAGAGTATGAACGTCCAAGTTAACAACCTGGCCCAGTTGGGATTAGGCTTAAGAATTCCTCGAGGAATGGACGAGCAATTGGTCAGAGTTCAAAGGAGAACATTGGAGTTCAAAGGAGAACATTGCCATGCATAAAAGCTAGAGGAATGGATTTCGAGGAGTTAATGGTGGAAGTGGAAGAGGAAGACTAGAGGTTTGACATCATGTTGTTCCTAAGTTATCCAAATGGGGATGTGGAGTAGGCTGTTAGAAGGCAGGCCGCTAACTATATACTCATGAATGTGGAACTGTATAAGAAAGGAATGCACAATGACTTATTAAGGTGCATCGACAAGGAAAAGGCCATTTTGGTAATGACCGAGAGCAATGAGGGAATATGTGGTTCGCATTAGGCCCATATCAAAATGTGATGGCCAATAAGAAGATATAGCTACTATTGGCCAAATATTCTTAAGGATTACATTAAATATGCAAAAGATTGTCAAGCATGTCAATGCCATGGACCTATACAGAGGACTCCAACAATACAGATGCAGCCCATAATAAAGCCATGGCCGTTCAGAGCATGGGTCATGGATTTTATAGAGAAGATTTTTTCCCCATCCACAAGACAACATTCTTTTATCATTTTGGCCACCGACTATTGTACAAAATATGTAGAAGCCATCCCAATGAGGACGGTCAATCAGGTTTACATTATACGAATGATAAAGGAAAATATTGTGCACTGATTTAGGCTTCCCCAGCACATAGTGGCCAACCAAGGAACAACCTTCGCAAGTAGTGAAGTCAAGGGATTTGAAGAGGAATAGGGTTTCAGTGTAATCCAATCAACCCCATAGTATATGCAAGGAAAAGGCTAAGCAGAATCTACCACCAAGGTGATGAATGGAATCATTGCAAAGATGGTGGAAAACAACCCAAGGGGTTGGCACGATAAACTGTCAAAAGCACTATAGGCATACAGAATGTCCAAATGGCCTAGCACTAGACTCACGCCATTCAAGCTAACATACAAGCACGACGTAGTTTTACCTAGGGAAATTAATGTGAAGTCGTTGTGAGTGGATTTTCAATATAAGCTAATTCCAACAGAATATGATGAAGCCATGATGGTCAAGCTTGAAGATTTGGATGAAGTGAAACTGGGTGCTTTGGATTGCATTAAGGTGCAAAAGCTCAGAGCTGCTAGGGTGTACAATAAAAGGGTCAGAAACAGGAATTCGACATAGGTGACTGGTCTAGAAAGTAAAGTTTCCTTTGTGACTAAATAACCCAAGGACTGGCAAATGGTTGACCAACTGGGAATGAACATTTAAAGTCCTTGAAGTAAAAAATGTGGCATTTACCACTTAGGAGACTTGGATGGAGAGCACCATCTTCTATCCATTAATTGCCAGTTCTTGAAGGCTTACAGACCAGCGGTCTGGAAGACCGCGGAACACGAGCGAGACCTTTAAGGTGAGAGGTCACAACAAGTGGCCTAGGACAGGATGATGACCAATATGGAAATCATTTTACCATTTAATAGTTGTAAAAATGCAATGAAAAGATGGAAAAGAATGAATAGCAATGTAAATTTTATTCATATAAGTTTGTACAATTTTAGTGAATACAATTTGCATAATACATGAAAAACAAAGTGGGGCATAATAACTGTGTTAGATTAAGTTGTTTTTGGAGGTTTTTCATCTTGAGTTTGAAGATGACAACTTGTAGTTGTAGAGACAAAAAAGGAGCAGAAGTGAAAGAGAAAGCTTGTGGTTGGAACAGGTAGAGTATAGACCTCTCACACAAGTATCTCCTGGTCAGAGTCTCCTCGAACTTGCAAACCTTCCTCAATAAAGTCATCCTAAGACCAATTTGAAGATCAAAGGAAGAAGACAAAACATGACTATCAAATGCACTGAAACTAGATGTAGCATCTTTTTTCAACTTCAAAAAGTGCACGCTTTCAACCCATGTTGCCTTACCCCCAAGATAAAGATCTATAAAATGACCCAAGGATAAAGGTGAAAAGAGGCATCCATCTGAAGGAAGAATAGTAATCAGTTTGGTAAAGTCAACTACAAACATAAATGGGAAAATAACAAGTAATGGCCAGGGTTAAGATTGAAGGAGGAAAGAATTTGGAGACCAACAATGTTATCGTCAGGTTTTCTATCTTCTAGGTCAGGAGGTTCAGAAAGAATAGCAGTCATGTTGCACAAGGAAGAAGGCATTTTTGAAAAGTTTGGTTTTCTTTGGAGAAAAGCGAAGTCCTTTAATATTTATAGGCCATAAGAGAGTTGAATACTTTAATGGCCTTCCCTATAAAAAAGTCAACATCGGTGATAGTTTAATGAAAAGAATGAACTAAATGGCAGTCAAACCACCTTAATGCACGCACGCGGATCAAATGAAGGAAACATGATGTTAGTGGCAATTAATGTCATTTAGTGTGTAGTCATGTCAACCGTCGCAAATGAAATGTAGATATAAGTGAAGAAGTAAAGGGAAAAAAAGTCGATCCCTCTAAGAACTGTACAAGATTGGAAAAAATAAACTTCTAATTGGTATAGTGACCATTTATAGCCTATAACTCGATCGAAGCTGACTTGGTAGGGGCCGAACCTGCATCCACAAATGCTGCAGCATTCACTATAGTGGCCTTACGTTTCTCCAAATGCTCCTAATAGGACGTAGATTCCTCCAAGAGCACTACTTGTTGAGCCTCTAGCTCAACAATCTTGTTGTCTATCTCGGCCTGCCTCTAAAGAAGAGAGTAAAAGCAGTTTAAGTGGCTAGAGCAGGTTTGGATGTGCCGATTGAAGTTGACTATCTGCTCCCATTGTTCATGAATGATGGTAATCCAATCTTGGTGCTTTTGATACAATGTACCAGTTTCCTAAAGGAGGGTCAAAAGTTCATCAGCTAGGTGGACCAACACTTGATGGTCTTCTTCAAAGAGAAAGGAACTTTATCTCATCCATCAAAACAATGGGGTGGCCAGTAAGGAAACAGCGGGGTGGCTTTCAAAGAAGTTAGGATGGAAGGCACATCGGCGTCACGAGAGGGAAAAGTAATCAAGGATGGAGCAGCGACCTGAGTTGAGGCTACAACCTGTACAGTTTTAGTGGCCCGAGGAGTATTTTGCCCTACTAGGGAATCAAGAAATTCATTCCTAGGGCCTAGACCTTCTTCATTCTCAAGGTCCACAACTTCAACATTGTCGTCCGCATCAATGGCCATATTATCAAAAAAGGGCTTGGCTTAACTATGGCCATAGAAGAGGTTGTAGAAATGGGAGTGATGGCTGGGCTAAAAGGCTCAAGATTTCAAAAGGTGGCATTTTAGAGGGCTTTGCACTAACGAAAAGGGTTGTAGAAGGAGGAGTTCCTTCACGCTAAAAAACAAGGTGCATAAGGGGAATATCATCTTTAATATCATGTCCCTCATCAACTTTAGCCTGAGAAACAGACAGTGTTAGAGATGATTGAACTCGTGATGGAAAATTCACATGAAAAAGAACCATGGATGTTGATTAACCTGCAAAGTGCATAAATGAATTAGGATTTAGGGTTAATTATGTGCGTAAATTAGGTTAAAAGTGATTAATTTATAGTTTATTAGAGTTAATGCGCAGTTTGTATATTTTACAGGGTTTCAAGCATAAATATAGAAGTTTAAGAGGATCAAAGCGCAGAGGCTAAACAAAGCAAGGGAGACAAGTGCAATTAAGGAGTCAAAAAATCAAACAAGAAGGCTACCAAGTATGGAAAAATAAGAGAATCCCCACCGTTCGGACGGTGCCCTAAACTGACTTAAGCCTTCTTTCCTCCCATTGGTCCAGCTTAGCTAGAATTTTCTCTACTTCTACATTTTTGTTTATCCTTTCTACTTGGAGGGTTGAACCTCTCCCACTTTTGTGCCCTAACTGGTAATAAGAGTGACAATGTTTCAGCTATTCCTTGGGAAAGGACGTTGTTGTATTTTATTTTTGGTTGTAATGGGAACATCTCACTCTTGTTTCTTGTCTATAATAATGAGGCGTGAGTAGTTTTTTAATACTCTTTGGTGAAGGGTGAATGCATGTATGATTTTGTTTAAGTTATGAAAATGCTGGTGTTTTATTTATGCGTTAGTGTTTATACCTCTCTTAATTGATGGATGATTACTATTATAATATGCTCATGGTTATGAACACCGAGCAGAGCTTAATGCTATATACTACTCTATCTATAATTATTATGTACTTCATGCATGATGCGATAATGCATATAGTTGGGCTATATGTAATAGTTAGGGGATTCGTTATAGACGAGTTAAATCTCGTCATAGCCAATGCTTTTGATTCAATACATAAACTAGAACTCCATCATCATGGAATCTTTAACCTGCCGATTAAATAGGTAGAGTAAACCTTTTGAATAGTTTACCTTCGGGTTTATTAGGGTTATTTGATTGTTGCATGGTACATAAACCTTCTGGCTAACCTAACTAGTTACTGTGATATGATTCAGTTATACATCAAACCTACCGGTTTGGTTTCCAGTAAAATGAGAGTTAATTGCTGTAAGGTGACATTTTTATAAATAAACAGTATAAAGCACGTTGGATCATCGAACTGAAGAGTACCTTTTATCTTTGCTATTCAAAGTTTTAGTTAAGTGTTTATTTGATAACTTTGAGCTCACACCACAAGTTATTCCATTGCACACCACACACGGCAGTTTTACCATTTTTTGTTTTGAGATGGATTATGTAGGCATAGAGACATGCTGAAACAATGATGAAAAGATATGGATGGATCACGTACTGGCCATTTTTGCAGATTTGAAAAGACTAAGGATAGACTAAAAAACTTCACATGGAACTTTAGCTGCAATCCTCGAGCTTCACGGCCAATGATGGTATAACTACTAAGAAGGGCAAGTGTAGCAGCAAAAGTTTAAATTCAAAAAGCCAAACGACGCCTAGATATAGAGTAATCAGTTGCATCATTTTAGGGGGGCAATGTTTACACCCAAAAATAACGACAAAGGGTGACACGTGGAAGGGATTTGACAATCACAAGGGAGTCTATAAGAGTCCGCGATTGATCGAAAAAACTTTATACAGAGCCAACCTAAATTTTTTACTTTTTTCTTGCTTCCAAGCACTTCGGTGATCTTTTACTGCTTTCATTTAATGCTAAGTTCAATATTCGTTTTGCCTTCCAGATTCAAATTTAGTGTACTTGTTGCTTTTCTTTCTTGTTTGTTTTCCTCACAGTATCATTCATACATTTCTATTTGGTGAAATTATTTAAAGTCCTTGAGCCTCAAGGCATAGAAAAGAATCTAGAGGTAACCTACCACTTCACTACATTCACCTTTACAATCACGATTTCATAACCTTATAATGGTTAGGCTAGGTAAGGCTGTATGTGTTTGAATTTTAAGTCCACCTAGACTTTGGCATGCCTGCAATCCGAAAATATGCTAAACATATATGCATTATATATTTTTATTCCAAGTGTCTTGTATGAAAATGAACAAAAAAATAAAAATTGGACAATTGTCCATGGTGATTGCATGTTTGCGTCACAAAATGACATAAGCACATCGGTGTACAAAACTTGGAGCCCAAGGTTCTCAAACTATAAATAGAAGCTCCCATATCATTTAACAAAGTGTAGGAGGGAGGAAGAAAAAGAGAGAAAGAAGAAAGAAATAAAAGATAAAGAGTGAAGAAAGGAAGGAAAAAGAGAAAGGAAGGAAGAGAGAGAAGGAGAAAGGAGGGAAAAAAGTAGAAGGAAAACTTATAAGATTATTGGGTCTAAAATTGAGTGGTCATGTCAATTTAGATTATTACTAAATTCAAGTATTTCGTTCGTGGTACTTCGAATTTCATAACTATCAGAGTCATTGATGAATTTGAGGTACATGGTATGTAGAGATATGAAAAGTGAGGATAAATTTTTTAGTTTTGCTAGTAGGGCACTACATATGCATCATTTAAACATAAGTTATATTTAGGAGTATAATTTAAGTATTTCATACAATAGAAACATGCTTAGAATGTTAAAATACACATACTGTGTGAATTTGAGCCTAAACAAAAATAATTTCAAAAATTAGACCGAAAGGGCATCTGGGTGGCCTAGGTGGGACCGGCCAAACCCAGCTACAAGCGAAAATCTATTTTGTTTGAAAATTTTTATTTAAAATAATTTCAAGAACTTTGGATAAAATAAATTGTCGAATTGAGGCATTTCGAGACGGGTTGTAGTGTAAGGGGTCCTAGATTCATCAAGGGCAAAATAGTTTATTTTCCACCTTTGCCCTCCACTATAAACACATTCCCCCTAATGTAAAAATATCACATTTTGGTCAGGGAAGGAGTAGTACACGTTACAAGAGAAAAAAAAAAGAAAAACCCTAGGTTCTTCAAGCTTTAAGTCACTATCACTCCTAGGCCAAGATTCTTGCAAGAATTCCTTTTAAGAAGTTGTTCCTATCAACAAGGGCTATATTCTAACCAATCAGTTAGGCTATACAACGAATACAACTCTCTTGGTTTGAGAAAAACCATTTTAGGTATGATATTTTGCTAACTTGGGAATAGATTTAAGTTTTCTTAACTTTCTATGTGTTGTTTGAATGATTTAGGTGTTTACTTGATGTTAGAAAATCACTTAGGTGGTAGTTGCTTTGAAAACTCAGAGTTAGTAGTTTAAGTACTTTTGTGTTCTTTGAGTTTCTTGACAATTTCTTACTATGATAAAGGTGTACCTTGCTTATGTGTTGGATTATTATATTCTAGCGTATGTTTATATAGAGAAACTCTTATGGTTTGAGAGTTATGATTTATTACATGAGTTGGTAGTTTGTGTATTTGTAGTTTCTTTGAGGAATTGTGAAAGTAATGAATATGAAGCTTGATCACATGTTTAATTCATTGAATTGTGCCTCACATTCATGTAGACAAAGTGTTGTGAATTTGAAGTAATGCTTTACTTTATGAATGAGGCATATTTTAAGTTATATGACATGTGTTGATGAAATATTCCATGGAATTTACATTGAGAAAAATCAAGGCATCTTGGCATACATAAATCCCTGGAAACATAGTGTGGGTTGAGCATTTGGTGCTATGGATTATAAGGGTGTAGATCCTATGGTGAAAAATCTAAAATCTAGCTAATGACAGTACTCATAGGCTGAAGTGGGTGGACCGTGAAGAGAGACATGGGTGGCATAGAGTTGCATGGGTGTGTGATGTATATTGACATTGTATAACATTGATGGATTACGGGATTGTAGCTTTTAAAATGTACCCTTGCACATGCTAGGCCTTAAATTTGTTCCTAGCGTTAGCATTTTTGTCATACCAGCAATTAAGTTGACCCATTCGTGGGATATCATATTACAGATGAGGCTCTTGGTACTTGAGACTTTAGGAAGTCTTAAAAGAAGGAGGAGAAAGGGACTTGAATGGATATTTGGCGCATGGGCATATTTTGTATGTATGGGCATAAGCCCAAATGACTTGTATTTCTTTTTCGAAAGGCAAATGACTTGTATTTCAGTTTGAAAAAGTAATGGATTATAAACCTTGGATTATTGTAAAGTGTAAGGGTGTAAACCCAATTGATATGTACGATATCTTTATGTAATGAGTATCATATGTGTATATTGAGACACCTAGATGTGTATGTTGAAAACAAAGGATGTATGTTTAATTTACATGGATTGTGGCCACCGAGTAAGGGTGGGTTGTGATATAATTATGCATATGAAATATTGTGAATACTAGGTGGAAAAAGGCTTGGAAAACAAAGGAGGTAATGTCAAAATTTTATGAAAAATTAAAAGACTGGTTAAGTGTGTAAAACACCTTTTAAATAGGTGGGAAGGATGTCAAAAGGGGGCGGTTTAGAAACCTTGAAGAAATAGGTTAAAAATGGAAGGAAAATGGCTTGAAAAACTTTCGAAAAAAAAATGGAAAATCGTGGAAAATGAATGAAAAATCAATTTATCCAACCTAATTACCTTTCATTTACTTTTCTTCTTCCTTTTCATTCACTCCCTGGGTTTGTAGAAATTTGGGACGCGACAACTTGGTATTAGAGCCTAGGTTCGAATACCCATAGACTGTGGGGTGTTGCTGAACACGATAGGGCCGTGACATATGATGTTAAATTTTGGTGAGCATTATGTTAAGTGTAAGAACTTGTTTGGTGTTTGTTAAGACCTGTTGTGGTTGTTGCTTGCGAAGTGTGAGTTGTTGAGATGTATATGCTTCATGTCCTTTTAAATGTTTGTGTCTAGTATGATAAGAGGTATTAATTTTTTTCTTGGACTTGTAGACACATGCCACCAAGGAGGACTTCTACTAGACCTGTAGTACCTAGGCGCGGTAGGCCTAGATCGAGAGCACCCCGCTGCATGGTAGGCCTCGAGATGTTACTCCTGCTCATAGCACAGCTGAGGGGGTCGTTACTCCTGCACCTGCCCCAACAGAGGAGGTGGAGCAGAGCATTTGTGCTAGAGATATGGCAGCCATTTTACAGGTGTGTTTTCGAGCCATGAAGGAGACCAGGACTGTAGATGGTGAGACCAGGGATACCTACATGATGAAGGTATTCCAGAGGATGAGACCTCTTATGTTTGCTAGATAGCCCAACCCTCTAGTAGCCGAGGAGTGGTTAGAGCATATCACCAGAATCCTGGACTTAGAGGGGATCATGGAGCCACATTTGAGGATCAAGTGTGCCTCATTTTAGTTTATTAAGTTGGCTAGTCAGTGGTAGAGAATAGCTACTCACTAGATAGACAGTTTCAGGGAGGGATGGGATGCCTTTTTTGCCATGTTCAATGACCACTATTTTTCCTGAGAATTCACAGGTGGGGTATATGAATGAGTTCATGGCTCTCCTACAGCGAGACATGACGGTGACTCAGTATGAGTGTCAGTTTACGGCATTGGTGAGATTTTCCCCACATGTTATTTGAGAGGAACGACTGAGAGTCCTTTACTTTGTTAGGGGGTTGAAAACCTCCATCAAGATAGACTGGCAGGCCACATTATGGAGACCTATGATGAGACAGTGATCAGGGCCACCAAGGTTAAGATGGAGTTGGCCACCTTAGAAGGATTAGAGAGTCCTGAACATAGAGTGGGATAGTTACAGCTCAGGCTTCTACATCTGTCCCAGTTTACATTGGTAAGGGACCAGTGGAGAGGTTAGAGAGTCCTGAACATAGAGTGGGATAGTTACAGCTCAGTCTTCTACATCTGTCCCAGTTTACACAGGTAAGGGACCAGTGGAGAGGTACAAGACTAGTGCTTCGTTTGCATAGATATTGCAACCTGCCCAATTTTTAGCTCCTCGACCTCCTATGCCTATTTCTTTCCAGTAGGAGTACCTCGGAGGCCCCTTACTTGTTATCAGTGTGGACAACCTGGATATAGAATGGTTGATTTCCCCTAGAGAGATCCCAGCCAGGGGCGCAGAGCTGGATTGAGCCAGGGGTCATTTCCACCACCGGTACAGGGTTAGGGGCGGAGAGTGATTCGTGCGTAAAGTTAACAAATTTTACTATGCCTTTTTGAACTAATTGTGCTTTGATGGAGTTTAAGTAGTGACATTTTAGGTCCTAAAGTGAACAAAGGCCCAAGAACAACAAAAAATCACTCTTGAATGTAACACCAACACAAAAGGAGCAAAAATGCAGAAGGCTGGAACAAAGCAAGGACGTTCGAACGTCATCTGAAACCCTGCCAAAACCAGCTGCTGAGACATGGTGTGTTGCAGTCAACAAAGGGAAATGCTGAGGTACTTGAGTACTACGTTCGAACGCCACTCCAAGTTCGAACGTCCTCTGGAATCTTGAAAAGACAACACCACTGGAACCTGACATGTTGCAGTAAGAGAGAAGAACCAAAAGCACTTGAGTACAACGTTCGAACATCACTCCACGTTCGAACGTTGTCTTGAGTGACTGAGTGTACAGTCAATGACGTCAAGATGTGTGGAAGTGACTAAGTCAGAGATCAAGTCAGTGACCACAGGCCACTTGAGTGGAAGAAAGATGACGTTCGAACGCTTTCAAAGCAAAGGCAGACTTGACGTTCGAACGCCAGATAACGTTCTAACGTTCCCCTGCAGACTGCCTGCAAAATAGTTGATTCCCATGGGGGCCAAACACTATTCACTCATCCTCACCTATCTCCTACCTCCCCCTCCCCTTCCTTGCCTATAAATACTCCCTTGTTGGGAGCTTAAAAGGCATTCTTCCTCTTGCAGAGTAAATAGGGGAGCAATCTTTATTTTGTAAGAATGTTTAGTATTCTAGTTCTTGAATACTTCATATTTATGCTTTCATTTTCCATTTATATCAACCATGCTGAAGGCTTAGACTCCCTTGTTGTTGAAGTATTTCATTTACTTATGCTAAGTCTTCACATTCATGTTATGACAACCATGATAAAGGCTTAGACTTCCCTTGTAGTTGTACTTGCTTTTACTTACATGTATCAAGAGAGGTAGTTAATCTTTTGGTTGTGGTGGAAACTCTCCAAAAGAAACTAGCTTTCTTCTACTTTTCTTGTTTATGTATTTCACTTCCATTGCTTGAGCATCTTTCTTTCTTAGAAGAGTGAAACTCTTCCACTTTTCTAGAGCTTTACCAAAGCCGTGAAGGGTGGGACGTGATTCACTTATTCTTCGTTGAAGATTAGCTTTTCGTTTATTGTACTCTCACTAAGTAGCTCCTCCACTTGGAGGGATGAGTATAACTCACTTGTCTAGCATGACCAAAGCCATGGTGACTGAGTAGTTCCTCATTCACTCTTTAGTAAGAGGTGATGAATATGTAAAGATTACCTGAAAGTTATGTTTGTGCAACTCTTTTATGCTTTAATGAATTATATTCCACTTGTTCATTAGATGATTGAATGCATCTAAAAAAACTAAGGTACTTTGTATAGCCAAAGGTTCCTTCTATGATATGGATGACTCCTGCATAGAAAGACCCAATGGTTCAAGGCAAGCACCCCGGCTAGCTCTTCATGAAATCTTTTCAATCTCCAATATTATTGCGCTTTCTTCAAAGAATGGACCATTAATGTCATGGTTGGAGGCCTTGTAGAAACACTTGCTTGTTTGTAGACGGGTTAAGTCTCGGTACAGACAATTCTTGTAAACTTTTAGAAAGGCATTGAAATCATGTGCTTAATCTTTACAATCCATCTTTATCCTCCGATTAACTTACTGTTGACACGGGAGTTAATTGAGTCATAAAGCACAAACATAATGAACCGGATAATTAATTACATGTTCTAATCCTCGAGCTAAAAGGTGGCTGTTACATTTTGAGAATCTTATATTTTGTCTAGAAAACTCTTGAAAAGAATCTGCTATTCTAATCAAGAAAACCTCACCACTCCAAACATGCGAAATTTCCAAAAGTTACTTGGTCTCTATTATTGCTGACTTCAAAACACCAATCATAGCTCCCTGTGGATTCCACTCCGGACTTCACCGGATTATTACTATAGTTTGACCGCCTGCACTTGGGTGTACACATTTCAGATCAAAAACCAAGTTTTTGGTGCCGTTGTCGGGGAGCCATAAAAGGTGTTTGACGGTAAAAGGTAAAAATACCTCATTTTTGTGTATAACTTTGCTTTGTTGTATATAAAGTTGTGTTAATTACTTTTATGTCTGAAAACGTCCCTCACTATCAAAATTTGCCAGCTGAATCTTCTGGATCTGTGAATCAATCTAAACCACTTTCACCTAGATTAGTAGCAGACTCTTGTGACAGTAAAATGACAAATGGTGAGAGACAAGAGGAAATTCCTATAAGTGAAGATGAAGTACCTAACATTTGAACTCTGAGGGATTATTTGAATCCCATAAGGAATAGTGTCCCCTCTTGTTTTATTTTTCCTGAAGATGCACCCCCTTTTACTATAAAGACAGGGACAGTTCAACTACTTCCTCAATTTCATGGACTCGAAATAGAAAATTCATATATGCGTATAAAAGATTTTGAGGAAGTATGTGGAACTTTTCAAGACAATTCTGACCTGGCCAAGATGAAACTTTTCCCTTTTTCTCAAAGGGATAAAGCTAAATAATGGCTAAATTCTTTAAAAGCTCTTTCAATACCTGACTAGTGGGCATTACAAAATGAATTTTTCAGAAAGTTTTTTCCTCTACACCGCACTAATGCATTGAAAAGGCAAATTATGAATTTTTGGTCAAAGAAGGAGAAATATTTTACCAAAGTTGGGAGAGATTCAAGGATTTACTCCAATCCTGCCTACACCATGCTTTTGAGAATTTGACCTTGGTAGGATTGTTCTATGACTCTCTGCCCAGTAGACTACGTTAGTTTGTCGAAATGATGGCTTAAGGAGAGTTTATGCGAAAAAATTCAGAGGAGGCATTCGATTTTTTTGATACCATATCTGACAGTTCTCAGATGTGGGACACCGCCTCTCCCACAATTATTGAAGCCAAACCATGTACTTCCCAAGGGGGTAAGTATGTCTTGAAAGATGATGATGACCTTAGAGCAAAAATGTCCACCCTATCTCGAAAGCCTGAAGCTTTAAAGATGAAAAAAGTTCATCAAGTTGATGTTAGCTCTCCCACAAAACAAGTGTGTGGGATCTGTGCACTAACAGAGCACCCCACTGGGGAGTGTCCCACAATTCCCGCATTCAAAGAGGTTTTGTTGGAAGAAACAAATGTTGTCTCTAATTTCAACAAGCCTTACTCTAACCCATACTCTAAAACATACAATCCAGGGTGGCGGAACCCCCTAAACTTCAGTTGGAGGAACACACAACCAACTCCAATGAACCAACAAAGTTCACACCCACCACCTTAAAAACCTCTCGCATACCAACCATACCAACCACCACAAAAGAGAAACCTTGAAGACACACTGAACCAATTCATGCAAAGCCAAATGAACTATAACCATAGTTCCACTCAAGCTTTAACTGACTTCAAAACCTAGACCACTCAATCTTTCGAGGATCTTAAAAGTCACATCCAAAAGTTGACCCAGTCCATGACCACACATGAAAAGGGCAAGTTTTCAGCACAACCAAAACCACCACAAGGCCAATTTCAGGTGGGAAATCCTTCATCCATGGAAAATCCACAGGGTCAAGCCCAAGTTGTCACTACACTAAGAAGTGGCAAGGTGATTGACAAGACCATCCGAGACAAGCTAATTCCAATGCCAAAATCCATCCCAGTTAACTCACCAATCGAGCCTGAATCAAATGAGCCTGAACTTGTGAGAGAAGAGGAACCCGAGCCCCTGATTGAATAAGAACCATCACAGAAAGAGGAACCCTCGTGTTCTATTCCTGCTCCTTTTCCTCATAGACTCAAAACTGCACAGAAGTTGAATAATCAGCCAAAAATTTATGAGTTCTTCAAGCAAGTAAAAATCAACATCCCACTTCTGGATACAATCAAATAGGTTCCATCTTATGCCAAATTTCTAAAAGACTTGTGCACAATCAAGAAAAGCCAGAATGTTCAAAAAGAGCATTCTTGACAGAACATGCCAGTGCGTTGCTTCAACACAAATCCCCTCCAAAATACAAAGATCCAGGGTGTCCAACTGTGTCATTGGAAATTTCAAAATCGAACAAGCATTGTTAGACCATGGAGCAAGTGTCAATTTACTCTCATTCTCTGTTTACCAACAGTTAGGTCTGGGGGAACTCAAACCCACAAGTGTCACACTTCAGTTGGCAGACAGGTCTGCCAAAATTCCTAGGGATATTGTTGAAGATGTACTTGTTCAAGTGGACAACTTTGTATTCCCTATTGACTTCATCGTCTTAGATACTCAGCCAGCACAATATTCAGAGAATCCAATTTCTGTTATTCTTGGTAGTCCCTTCCTAGCAACTTCAAATGCACTGATCAATTGCAGGAATGAGGTTATGAAATTAACCTTTGGAAATATGACACTTGAGCTGAATATTTTCAATGTTGCCAAACACCCAGGAGAGGACAGACAAAGAAGACAAATAAATTCCATTGAGTCTATTATCCAGGATCATCTCAACAACACATTTTGTGAAAATTCTACTGAACTTTCTTTGTCAAAATCCATCACATCTGAAACCATGGACAATGATCCAAAGAATTTCCCAATTCATGCTGTTAATACATGGGCCCCCAAATTCGAGGAACTTTCACCAAGTGGCACAAAGCCACTCTCATCAAGTGACAAGTCACCAAAGCCTGAATTGAAACCTCTCCCATCTGACCTCAAATATGCATTCCTAGGGCAGGACGAGTCATTCACAATGGTAATTTTGTCTAAGCTCACAGACTTGCAAGATTCTAAACTGATTGAAGTTCTCAAAAGTCACAAAAGCACCATTGGATGGACTATCACTAACTCGAAAGGTATAAGCCCATTAATCTGCAATCATGCTATATACCTTGAAGAGAACTCAAAACGCTCTCGTCAAATGCAGCGATGACTAAACCCTCACATGAAGGAAGTAGTAAAGGCAAATGTTTAAAGCTCTTAGATGCTAAAATAATCTTCCCCATCTCCGATAGCAAATGGGTTAGTCTAACCCAAGTTGTGCCTAAAAAGTCTGGAGTCATAGTGGTTAAAAATGATGCAAATGAACTGGCACTAACTAGAGTCCTCACAGGATAACTGATGTGTATCGATTACCGAAAACTCAATTTGGTAACCAGAAAATACCATTTCCCTCTTCCCTTTCTTGACTAGGTTCTAGAGAGAATTACAGGCCATGAATTCTGTTGTTTCCTAGATGGTTATTCCATAAATAATCAAATTGAGATAGCACTCAATGATCAAGAGAAAACCACATTCACATGCCCCTTTGGCACCTTTGCATTCAAAAGGATGTCATTTGGACTTTGTAACGCTCCTGCAACATTCCAAAAATGCATGTTGAGTCTGTTCAGTGACATGGTCGAAAAATTTTGGAAGTGTTCATGGATGACTTCTCTGTGTATGGTGACTCATTTGATTTGTGTCTGGCCAACCTAGAAAAAGTATTGGTAAGATGTCAAGAAGTAAATTTGGTGCTCAATTGAGAGAAATATCATTTCATGGTAACACAAGGCATTGTCTTAGGTCACATTGTGTCGTCTGAGGGCATGAAAGTTGACAAGGCCAAAATAGATCTGATTGAGAATTTGCCTGCTCCCAAGACTGTAAAAGATGTCCGATCATTTCTGGGACATGCAAGATTTTATAGGAGATTCATAAAAGATTTCAGTACCATAGCTAAACCCATGTGTCATCCCCTAAGTCAGGACGTAATCTTTGATTGGAGTGAAATGTGCCAAAAAGCTTTTGACAAGTTTAAAGCATGTTAATTTCTGCCCCAATAATGCAACCCCCTGACTGGACTTTACGCTTTGAGCTAATGTGTGATGCAAGTGACTATGTTGTAGGTGCTGTGTTGGGTCAACGAAAAGATAAGAAATCACATGTATTTACTATGCAAGTAAAACTTTGAATGATGCTCAAATGAACTATTCAACAACTGAAAAAGAATTACTTGCCGTAGTATTTGCTTTGAAAAAATTTCACTCTTATCTTGTTGGTTCTTCTATTACTG
This sequence comes from Ilex paraguariensis, assembly GCA_963454935.2. Lineage (NCBI taxonomy): Eukaryota > Viridiplantae > Streptophyta > Magnoliopsida > Aquifoliales > Aquifoliaceae > Ilex > Ilex paraguariensis. The sequence continues at coordinate 21,777 of CAUOFW020003308.1, forward strand.
TGTTCACTGACCATGCATCATTGAAATTTTTGCTCACAAAGAAGGATGTTAAACCTAGGCTCTTGCATGGATACTCTTACTTCAAGAGTTTGACTTGGTCATTAAGGACAAAAAGGGTGTTGAGAATGTGGTAGTAGACCATCTTTCCAGGTTGACTTACGAATTTCATGAGGATGAATGCCAATCAATGAAAATTCTCCGATGAACAACTGTTCATAATTGATGAGACCCCATGGTATGCTGATATTGCTAATTTTCTTGCTAGAGGAACACTCCATCCGTCCTTTTCCCCACAGACAAAAGAAATTTTTTAGAGAGGTTCGCAATTTCTTTTGGGAAGTTCCGTACGTATTTAAGTACTGTAAGGATCAAATCATAAGATGTTGCATCCCCGCTCAATAAAGCAAATAGGTAATAGCATTTTTTCATTCCGAAGCATGCAGAGGTCATTTTGCATCCAAAAAAACCGTTGCAAAAATCCTGCAGTGCGGATTTTACTGGCCAACACTTTTCAAAGATGTCAATGTCTTTTATTCAACTTGTGATAGATGTCAAAGGTTGGGAAATATTTCAAAGAGAAACATGATACCTCTAAACCTCATTCTGATAATTGAAGTTGTTGACTGTTGAGGCATTGATTTTATGAGACCATTTCAACCTTCCTTTGGCTATCTATACATTTTGGTAGCCGTAGACTATGTGTATCCAAATGGGTTGAGGTAATTCCATGTCGAAATAATGATCATCAAACAGTGACCAAGTTTTTAAAAGAAAATATTTTATCCCAATTTGAAATCCATCATAAGTGATGGAGGTGCTCATTTTTGTAATCGACCTTTCTGGAATCTGATGAAAAAATACTTGATTTTTCACAAAATTGCAACTCCATACCATCCACACAAACTAGTGGACAAGCTGAATTGGCTAATCGGGAAATTAAATTAATTTTGGAAAAAATAGTAAATCCAGATTGCAAGGATTGGTCGTTAAGATTAACTGATGCACTCTGGGCGTATCGTACTACTTTTAAAATAATTTTGGATATGTCTCCTTACCGATTAGTCTATGGAAAGCCGTGTCACCTACCTGTGGAATTGGAACATAGGGCATACTGGGCCATAAAGGCAATGAACTTTGACATGGACAAAGCTGGACTAGCAAGAAAACTTCATATTAATGAATTGGAGGAATTAAGAAATGAAGCATATGAAAATGCTAAGATTGTAAAATCCAAGATGAAAAGTTTTCATGATAAGAACATAGTGCGAAAGTCTTTTGAACCAGATCAAAAAGTTTTACTTTTCAATTCAAGACTTTGCCTTTTTCCTGGAAAGTTGAAATCAAGATGGACTAGACCTTACATTGTCAAAAAAATATTTGAACATGGGGCAGTGGAAGTGGAGAACCCATCAAATAGTAATATCTTTACCGTCAATGGTCAGAGATTGAAACCCTTTGTGGAGGACTTTGTCAAAAATGTGGAGACCATTCTTTTAATGGATCCAGAATAGCGCTTCGAGAAAAGCGCCTGCCGACACAAAAAAGGGCCGGGTCAGGAAGAACCCGATCCAACCCGAACCACACCACCGCCTTTATAAGGCCCCACCCCATTTTCTCCCTTTCCATGCACCTCAGTCCCTTTCCCCTTTCTTTTCTTTTATTTCTTCTTCTTCTTCTTTCTTCAACTTCTCCGCTGTTACGATACTCTGGACCCAACAACACCATGACTATACTACCGGAAGATCCCATCCTTTGTCTCATAATCTACGTGTGTTTACTTTATTTGTACATGGCTATTCTTCTTCTTTCTGCACTCAAAATCAAGGGTTATCACCCTAACCTAGATCTGCAACGAGATGGTTGATTTGTGTATTTTGCTTGTAGGTTTCGACTAATGAACCAGATCTCTACCATTCAAAGCTCACCTGATCGGTAAAATTGAAACATTGGGGACAACTTTCAGTTTAGGTTGGGGGGAGAAAACTACAGTTTATATGAGCCTGAGCCTATTAGAAAATTTTTAAAACTTCTGTTGTTGTTGTTGCTTCTGCTGTTGTTGTTTTTAACCAGATTGTGTACCGTAGTTTTACCATGTTTTATATTTTGATGATTATGTTTTTGGGTCATCTCTGATCGTTTTTGTGATTGGTAGACGTTAAAGAACTAGATAGTGAGTCTTAAGAGTATAAAAAACATGGATGTTAAACTTTTTTGGTTTAGTCTGAGAGTTTTATGAACTTTCCCTTCTGATGTGCACACTATGACCATGAGAAAAGCAAGATTGGAAAGAAAGAATGAGATCTGAGAACAAGCAAAACCTCTGTGTGGCTAAAGCACCTATGCTAAACGTCATCGTGCCAAAAGACTGGGTGCCTGTAAACAGTGTGGTAGATATTTTCACGAGAAGAGATATAACCAGTGTTCCGAACCAATTTTTGGCCGAGCACTTGATCGATTAGACTGGATAGTGAATGGGCAGAGTAAGTATTATCCTGACACGCCATCCTATTTCGGTACTTTGCTTAACCAGTTTGAAAGACAGGAAATTGGGAGAGTTACTGGCTGTTCAGATGGAATGGAGACAAATGAAGACTCATATTAGAGTAGTTGGGATGAAAGCCAAGGGTCCGAATTTTTGTAAAAAGTGTGAAAATCTTTTTGTTTTGTACAAAATCTTTTGAAATGAAAAACATGGGCTGAGTACAGGAACATCCTAATATACCAACCAAAAGCGTGGGTAGGGATTTGTCCTGAGACGCCATGAAATTTGGTTCAAATTTTTGTGAATAAAATTATGTAATTGTACATAGTGTAGTGTATAAATGTTTTAGTTTTGGTTGAATGTTCGAACACCACCTGAGTTCGAACGTTGAATGCTTACAGTACTCTGCTTCTGACGAACTCTCTAATGTAAACAAAAGTACTGGAAGCTCATCTCGTTCGAACACCAATAGCCCGTTCAAACGCCAAACCCACATTCGAACGAAGAGAGCTTACAGTACTTTGGTTTCTAACAAAACTCAAAAGTACTGGGAGTTCACAACGTTCGAACGTCATTAACGTTCGAATGACATTTTAATTTCCTTCATACAATGTTCGAATGTAAAGAACGTTCGAACGTTCTTCCTCAGACTATAACTACCTGGGTCGTCTTCCTCAGTTCAAAATTCAAAAAACTTGAAAACCCTCTAAAACCTAGGATCTCTTTTCACTCCCCAGCCCTCAATTCTCCACTCATTCCTCGTTTCCCCCACAAATCGAACATCCAAAAGCTTCTCCATATCAAAAATCCCCAATTTTCATCCGAACATATGTTTGAGGCACCCACATCGATGTGGATGAGGAATGTCTTTTGGAGGTGAGAAAAGACATGCCTCGGGTACAAAACCCAGTGTACCCACCCAAGAAAAATGTGGTGTTGAATGTTGTTGGAAGAGAGTTGACAGGGCAGGCTAATTTTTCATGGGGAGGGAGAAAATTTTTGAAACAAGGGGAGCTTACTAACAAGTACAAGATGCTTCATTTGATTGCAGTGGCGAACCTCACGCCAATAGGAAGAAAAAATAAGATTTTGCCCGAGATGGCATGATTGCTCTATGCACTAGGGCAAGGGCATAGCATCGACCTCCCCTCAATGGTCTTGAATGAGAAGAAGAACGGGTGCGACGCAAAGAGCAGTGCACTCCCATTTGGCACACTTGTGACAGAGATTTGCACCGACAATGGAGTAAGGGTGAGGCCAGAAATGAACAAACAAAAGCCAATGGGACCATTGAACAAAGGGTCATTCAAAAGAAGCTTAGGACATAGTGGTGCCCCGATGGCTAGGCAAGAAATGCACCCTCCTCAGGGAATAGATGAGGTGCAAGAGGAGTTGGATGCCGAAGAAGAAAGAGAAATGGAGACAGAGAGAGAGCAGCTAGATCAAGCAAGCCCCAACACGACAACCCAATGATCTCTATGAGACATCATGCTTAGCATTGAAGCTAAGCAGGATGAGATCTTGAGACTTTTGAGTGGTGGAGCTGGTGGTGCTAAGGGAGATCGAGGAGAGGATTGATTATTTCTGTTCTTGAGGAGGAGGAGTTGATTTCTGTTATGAGTTGTTTTTTGTTTGTTGTTTCTTCTTTGAATAGTTTTTGGGAGATTTCTGTACCGTTGTGAAAAGTTTCTTTTGATAATTCTTGTGGATTTTTTGTGAGTATTGTGGACACTCGTATATGATTGTGGATAGTTGAAATGATATTTTGAATGGATGAATTGTATCATTGACATTACTATGAACGAGTATCTTTTATGCAATGAATGATTCAGTTTATCACTTTTATTTGTTTAAAATGCATGTATAGGGTTAGCACTCTAATTCTTGTTAATAACGAAACACATGTGGATGTTAAGATTACTTGTGAAAATGACTAAGCACATGATCGGTTTGACACTTCAACTTAACACCCACGACTTAAAACCTTAATTTTTGGAACAGTGATGCTATCTTTATGCTTAAATTTTCAAATGTACATAAGTATTTGTTATTCTTAAAGTACAAGGTGATCAGACTCGAAAACGAAATCGTTATATAACTAACATTCCTTGAAACACCCACCATGACCAGTGGAGATGACAAAGAAAACCATGGTGAGTCTTGAGCTTTACACTGCTTTTTAAGAGGATAACAACAATTACTCAAAGTAAGCTCTTTCACTTCTGATCTCTTTCAATAATCTTATTAAACTTGCTTTGATCGATGCAACTAAAGTGATCTATTTGTCATAACCCACAGGGAACTTTTGCATACATACATATGCACATACTTGAGAAAGGATCTTAGGCCATCTTTGGATCGACTTTGAGCCTTAGCTAATTCTTTTACAAAAGTCTAACTCTAGTCAGCCATTATTGAGCCTCAAATAAATGAATTATTTTTCGCCCATGTAATGACCAAAGCCACAAAAGCACACATTTACCATACCCTACTATCAAATTTCATGCACCCTTTTGCAAATCAATATGAAAATAGAAAGACAAGAAAAATAGTAAATGGTGGCTACTGTTCAAAACAAGGAAAATTAGTGGAAGCAGCCAAAAGAGAAAAGACACTGTGAGACAAGGAATTACCAAGAAAGTGAAAAATGGAAAAAATGAAAGAAAGAAATCCCATCCCCAGGTAAAGTGTCAAAAAGTTAGAAAGAGGTGTGTTTTACTGCATAAAAAGATAGCTTTTGATCACCTTGACATCATTTCATTAGCCACTGACCTCTGGCCCCATTACAACCTACAAAAAGCCCTAGGTGATCTCAAGTGTGATGCATATGTGTATTATCTACTACAAGTGGGGTGTGTTAACTAGAATCTCTTTATTTGCATCAATATTCATTTATGAGATTATGCCAATGTTAAAATCGGTTTCCTCAAAACTTCACTCTTATATTGCTGATGCATGAGATTTTTTTCGATTGTCCATCTTTTGATCACATGCTACCTATGAGAGATACGTCACTATAATTGCAGGGATTTGTTTTGTTGAGAGCATTCCTAGAGAGACTTGTGTAATCAAAGCTAGCCATGGAAGGTGGAAAAAGGGAATGATTGTTACATACCAACTCTTGTTTCTAGTATGACCATCCTACTACTCAGAGAATCTCAAATGCTAATGCGACAGGTGCTAATTTTTGCATAAAGAGAGTACCAGTGAAGAGAAATATAGGTAATAAGTCACGATTGAGGGTTGAGTGTCCCAACGACCATGATGCTAGTTCATTTTTTAGTCAGTAATCTTGCACACACATTTGTTCGACTGAAGTTTGTGGGTAGCTTCACTGAAAACCTTCACGAGAAAACACTCATCCACTAGGGTAAACCTGGCAGTTCAACGGCTTGTTGCGTAAGCTAAATGCAACCGGATGACCAACAAAAAAGGCATTAGGAATAGATTTACCTTTCATTGTCATTGTATTACTAGAGACTAGCAATATTTAGGTTGGGGGGTGCGATTCGTGCATAAAGTTAACAAATTTTACTATACCTTTTTAGACTAATTGTGCTTTGATGGAGTTTAAGTAGTGACATTTCAGGTTCTAAAGTGAACAAAGGCCCAAGAACAAAAAAAAATCACTCTTTAATGTAACACCAGCACAAAAGGGAGCAAAAATGCAGAAGGTTGGAACAAAGCAAGGACGTTCGAACGTCATCTGAAACCTTGCCAAGACAAGCTGCTGAGACATGGAGTGTTGCAGTCAACAAAGGGAAATGCTGAGGTACTTGACTACCATATTTGAATGCCACTCCATGTTCAAACTCCTCTGGAATCCTAAAAAGACTACACCACTGGAACCTGGCATGTTGTAGTAAGAGAGAAGAACTATAAGCACTTGAGTACAACGTTCAAACGTCACTCCACGTTTGAACGTTGTCTTGAGTGACTGAGTGTACAATCAATGATGTCAAGACGTGTGGAAGTGAATAAGTCAGAGACTAATTCAGAGATCAAGTCAGTGACCATAGGCCACTTGACTGGAAGAAAGATGGCATTTAAATGCCTTCAAAGCAAAGGCAGACTTGACGTTCGAACGCCAAATAACGTTCGAATGTCCCCCTGCAGACTGCCTGTAAAATAGTTGATTCCCATAGGTGACAAACACTATTCACTCATCCTCACCTATCTCTTGCCTCCCCCGCCCTTTCCTTGCCTATAAATACTCTCTTCTTGGGAGCTTAAAAGGCATCCTTCCTCTTGTAGAATAAATAGGGGAGCAATCTTTAATACTTCATGTTTATGCTTTCATTTCTAGTTCTTGAATACTTCATGTTTATGCTTTCATTTTTCATTTATATCAACCATGTTGGAGGCTTAGACTCCCCTTATAGTTGAAGTTTTTCATTTACTTATGCTAAGTCTTTACATTCATGTTATCACAACCATGATGGAGGCTTAGACTTCCCTTGTAGTTGTACTTGCTTTTACTTACAAAGTATCAAGAGAGGTAGTTAAACTTTTGGTTGTGGTGGAAACCCTCCAAAAGCAACTAACTTTTTTCTACTTTTCTTGTTCATGTATTTCACTTCCATTGCTTAAGCATCCTTCTTTCTTAGAAAAGTGAAACCCTTCCACTTTTTTAGAGCTTTACCAAAGCCGTGAAGGGTGGGACGTGATTCACTTATTCTTCGTTGAAGATTAGCTTTTGTTTATTATACTCTCACTATGTAGCTCCTCCACTTAGAGGGATGAGTATCACTAACTTGTCTAGCATGACTAAAGCTATGACGAATGAGTAATTCCTCATTCACTTTTTAGTAAGAGGTGATGCATATGTAAGATTACCCGGAAGTTATGTTTGTGCAACTCCTTTATGCTTTAATGAATTATATTCCACTTGTTCATTGGATGATTGAATGCATCTAGAAAAGCTAAGGTACTTTGTATAACCAAAGGTTTCTTCTATGATATGGATGACTACTGCATAGAAAGACCCAGTGGTTCAAGGCAAGCACCCCGGCTAGCTCTTCATGACATCTTTTCAATCTCCAATATTATTGCACTTTCTTCAAAGAATGGACTATTAATGTCATAGTTGGAGGCCTTGTAGAAACACTTGCTTGTTTGTAGATAGGTTAAGTCTCGGCACAAACAATTCTTGTAAACTTCTAGAAACTCATTGGAATCATGTGCTTAATCCTTACAGTCCATCTTTATCTTCTGATTAACTTGCTATTGACACGGGAGTTAATTGAGTCATAAAGCACAAACATAACAAACTGGACAATCAATTACATGTTCTAATCCTCGAGCTAAAGGGTGGCTGTTATATTTTGAGAATCTTATATTTTGTCTAGAAAACTCTTGAAAAGAATCTTCTATTCTAATCAAGAAAACCTCACCACTCCAAACACGCAAAATTTCCAAAAGTTACTTGGTCTCTATTACTGTTGACTTCAAAACACCAATCATAGCTCCCTATGGATTCGACTCTAGACTTCACCAGATTATTACTACAGTTTGACCGCCTTCACTTGGGTGTACACATTTGGATCAAACCAGAGAGCTCCATAGCTTTGGTACACCTGTCACATGACAGGCTATATTAGGGCTAATTGTCCTTAGGGGAAGACTTCACAGAGCTTGCAGAGGCTACATTAATATCAGTATACTTAGGTGCCTTTGCCACAACTACAATTAGGCCATAGACTTTCGGTACAATATTTCTAGTTTGCACCCTCTGCATAGAGTGTTGGAGCTCCCGGACAGAAGGGAGGAGGTCAGCAGGGGACAGAGAGGGGGATGTAAGCAGGGCCAAACTACTTAGGGTCGTGTGTATGTAGTGGCCACACCAGAGACATGAGATCGTTGAGATTTCTTAGTTCCACACTTGTATGACTCAAGGAGTTGGGGAGCTCATAGTTACATGTTGGCTAGTTTGGTAGTAGATGGGGGTGGGCCTACAGAGATTGTGTTACCACCCATAGTGGATGAGTTTCTAGATGTATTCTCGGTTGACTTGACTAGTCTACTACCAAGATGAGAGATAGAGTTCACGATAGAGATTATCCCTGACACTATGCCTATTTCCATTCCACCTTACCGTATGGCTCCACCTGAGTTGAGAGAGCTGAAGGAGAAGTTAACTGATTTGTAGGGTAAGGGTTTTATTCATCCTAGTACTTCTCCATGGGGTGCTTCGGTACTATTTGCCAAAAAAAGGATGAGACATTACGTTTGTGTGTGGACTATAGGAGGCTGAACTGGGTCACTATCAAGAACAAGTATCTGTTGTCGAGGATAGATGACTTGTTTCATCAGCTTAAGGGTTTGAGATGTTTCTCAAAGATTGATCTTAGATCGGGGTATCATCAGTTGAGAGTGAGGGAGGAGGATGTGGCAAAGACAACTTTTTAGTCCTTATTTAGATCAATTTTTTTATGGTGTTTGTTGATGACATTTTGATTTATTCACCTTTTGAAGATGAGCATCTCTTTCAACTATGGACTATGTTACATATTTTGAGGGAACACTGTTTATTTGCTAAGTTCTCAAAGTGTGAGTTTTGGCTTCAGGAGGTGCAATTTCTAGGCCATGTTGTGTCAGGTAATGGAGTATCTATGGATCCTTCTAAGAATGACGTTGTTATAAGTCGGGAGAGGCCAAAGAGTGTGTTTGAGATTCAGAGTTTCTTGGGATTAGCAGGGTACTACTGTCAATTTGTGGAGGGGTTTTCTCATCTTGCCGCACCGATAACTCATCTGACGCAAAAGGGTATTAGAATTGAGTGGACAAATTATTATGAGCATCCATTTCAGGAGTTGAAGAAAAGGCTGACTTCAGCACCTGTCCTGATTATACCTGAGGGAGGTATTGGATATACCATTTATTGTGATGCTTCATGAGAGGGATTAGGTTGTGTATTGATTCAGGAAGGTAGAGTCGTAGCCTATGGTTCTCGTTAGTTGAAGAATCATGAGTAGAACTACCCTACACATGATTTGGAGTTAGCTACCGTCATTTTTTCACTTAAAAGTTAGTGACACTATTTATATAGGGAGAGGTTTGAGGTGTTCTCAGATCACAATAGCCTTAGATACATTTTCACGCAGAAGGACTTGAACCTTCAGCAAAAAAGATGGATGGAGTATATGGAGGACTATGACTTTGACCTTCAGTACCAGCCTGGGAAGGCCAATGTCGTAGTAGATGCGCTTAGTAGGAGACTGAGGAGCACTATAGTTAGCATTGCTATTAGGGAGTGGGAGATGATGGGACATTGGTGAGTTTGACTTAGACCATGCCGAGTCTAAGGGACATGCCACACTATTCAGTGTTTGTGCCCAGCCTACACAGTTGAGCAAAGTTATTGAGGCACAGTTACAGGATATAGAAGTAGGGCAGATTTGAGCATGAGTTGCAAGTGCCGAGGGCTTTGAGAGATGAGCAGTTCATTCTGACCTTAGCCTGAGGTGTATGGGTAAAGTATTTATTCTAGAGTCTCTTAGGGCTGATGTCCTTAGAAATTTTCATCATTCACGCCTAGCATTACACCCAAGGGGCACTAGATGTACCATGATTTATGTCGCCAGTATTGGTGGACGGGGATTAAGGTGGATGTGGTACAGTCTGTATTGAGATGTCTCACGTGCCAACAGGTTAAGGTTGAGCACTAGAGACTTGGTGGTTTGTTACAACCATTGCAAGTGGCCGAGTGGAAATGGGACTTTGTTACCATATATTTTGTGATGGGTCTTCCGAAGTCACCTAGAGGTCACGATGCAATTTGGGTTGTTGTTGATAGGTTGACGAAGTCCGCACATTTCCAACCAATTAGAGCGACTGATTCAGTGGATATTCTTAGTAGGTTGTATATTTAAGAGATTGTATGACTACGTGGGATTTCTGTTTCCATTGTTTCAGACAGAGACCCACGTTTCATTGCACGGTTTTGGCAGAGTCTTCATCCTTGGGGACTCAACTACTATTTTGTACTACTTTCCACCGTTAGACTGACGGCCAGTCAGAGCATACTATTTAGATACTTGTGGACATGCTTAGAGCATGTGTTATGGACTTCAAGGGTAGTTGGGAAAGATCACCTTGCTTTAGTAGAGTTTGCCTACAACAATAACTATCAGTCTAGTATTTAGATGACACCTTTTAAGGCGTTGTATGGTAGGTCATGTCGTTCACCAGTATGTTGGACTGAGGGAGGGGAGATAGCTACTTTAGGGCCTGACATAGTCCTTGAGACTATGGACAAGATACATATGATTAGACAACATCTGTTGACAGCACAGAGCCGCTAGAAGAGCTATGGAGATAGTAGGTGGAGACCTTTATCATTTGATGTTAGGGGACATATGTTCCTCAAGGTAGCCCTACGGTAGGGATTGTGGAGATTTGGGTGTAGCAAGAAATTGTCGCCCTGGTTTATAGGACCATTTGAGATCCTTAGAAAGGTTGGTGAGGTGACCTATAAGCCAGCATTACCACCACAGCTATCTGGGTTTCATGATGTCTTCCATATGTCGATGTTGAGGAAGTATGAGCTTGACCCTTCACTTATGCTAGATTGGATAGATCTTCAAGTGGAGGGTGATGTTTCTTATGATGAGAGGCCTGTGGAGGTATTGGACTCGAGGGACCAGGTTTTGCGGGGCATGACCATCCCTATGGTCAAGGTTCTTTGGAACCATCATGGGGTCGAGGAGGCTACTTAGGAGCGTGAGGCTGAAGTTCGCGCTAGGTATCCAGAGTTGCTTTTTCATAGAGGTATATTTTTAAATTTTGGTATGAAATTTATAGAGATCTAAAAATTGAGGATAAATTTTTCAGTTTTGTCGATAGGACACTATTCAAGCACTAGTTGCCGATAATGTAGTACATATGCATCGTTTAAGCATAAGTCATATTTAGGAGCATAATTTGAGTATGTCATAGAATAGAAACATGGTTAGAATGCTAAAATACACCTACTGTGTTAATTTGAGCTAAAACAAAAATAGTTTCAAAATTTGGAACGAAAAGGCATCCCGAATGGGCCTAGGTGGGACGGGCCAAACTCGGACACAAGAAAAAATCTATTTTTCTGAAAATTTTTATTTAAAATAATTTTAAGAATTTTAGTTAAAATAAAATGTCGAATTGAGACATTTTGGGATGGGTTGTAGTGAAAATGGTCATTTTACACTATTGCCCTCCACTATAAATACATCCCCCTTAGTGTGAAAATATCACATTTTGGTCTAGAAAGGGGTAGTACACATTCAAAGAGGAAAAAGGAAGAAAAATCCTAGGTTCTTCAAGCTTCAAGTCACCAAAACTCACTCCTAGGCCAAGATTCTTGCATGTCTTCCTTCTAAAAAGTTCCTCTCAACAAAGATTATATTCTCACTTATCAGTTCGGCTATACAGCAAACACAACTCTCTTGGTTTGAGAAAAATCATTTTAGGTATGATATTTTTCTAAGATGGAAATAGATTTAAGTTTTCTTCCCTTCCTATGTGTTGATTGAATGATTTAGGTATTTACTTGATGTTAGAAAATCACTTAGGTGGTAGTTGCTTTGAAAACTTAGAGTTAGTAGTTTAAGTACTTTTGTGTTCTTTGATTTTCTTGACAATTTGTTACTATGATGAAGGTTTACCTTGCTTATGTGTTGGATTATTATATTCTAGTTCATGTTCATGTAGAGAAACTCTTGTGGTTTGAGAGTTATGATTTATTACTTGAGTTGGTAGTTTGTGTATTTGTAGTTTCTTTGAGGAATTGTGAAAGTAATGAATATGAAGCTTGATCATATGTTTATTTCATTAAATTGTGCCTCACATTCATGTAGACAAAGTGTTATGAATTTGAATTTATGTTTTACTTTATGAATGAGGCATATTTTAAGTTATACGTCATGTGTTTATGAAATGTTACATTGAGAAAAATCAAGGCATCTTGACATACATAAATCCTTGGAAACATAGTGTGGGTTGAGCACTTAGTGTTATGCATTATGAGGGTGTAGATCCTATGGTAAAAAATTCAAAATCTAGCCAATGATAGTACTCACAGGCTGACGGGAGCGGAATGTGAAGCGAGTCATGGGTGGCATAGAGTTGCATGAGTGTGTTATGCATATTGACATTGCATTGCATTGAGGGATTATGGGGTTGTAGCTTTTAAAATGTACACTTGCACATGCCACACCTTAAATTTGTTCCTAACATTAGCATTTTTGTCATACCAGTAGTTAAGCTGACCCATTCGTGGGTTATCATATTACAGATGAGGCTCTCGGTACTTAAGACTTGAGGAATTCTTAAAGGAAGGAGGGGAAAAACTTGAATGAATATTTGGCCCTTGGGATTTCTTTTATGTATGGGCGTAAGCCCAAAGGACTTGTATTTTAGTTTGGAAAAGTAATGGATTATAGACCTTGGGTCATTGTAAAGAGTAAGGGTGTAAACCCAATTGATATGTAAGATATATTTATGTAATGAGTATCATATGTGTATATTGCAACAACTAGATGTGTATGTTGAAAACAAAGGATTTATGTTTAATTTACATAGATTATGGTCATCGAGTGAGGGTGGGTTGTGATATAATTATGCATATGACATATTGTGAATATTATGTGAAAAAAAAGGCTTAGAAAACAAAAGAGGTTATGTCAAAATTTTATAAAAAAATTAAAAGACTTGAAAATTTTATAAAAAAATTAAAAGACTTGTTAAGTGTATAAATCACATTTTAAATAGGTGGGAAGGATCTCAAAAGTTGGGGGGGGGGGTTTAGAAACCTTGAAGAAATAGGCTAAAAATGGAAGGAAAGTGGGAAAAAAAAAGGGAAAAACGTGTGAAATGAATGAAAAATCAATTTATCCAACCTAATGACCTTTCATTTACTTTTCTTCTTCCTTTTCACTCACTCCTTGGGTTTGTGAAAATTCGGGGTGTGATAGGGTAGTGTCCAATATGTTCATGCCTTTAAATCTCTTTCCAAAGAGTGCCCTGTTGATTATCTTAGATTTTGTACTCATGTCTAGTATTTGTTGTTGATATGGAATTCTCCAAGTTTTGTTGATCTGACTTGTATTTTGGGCTAAATACTTTGAGATTTATTGGTACATTTACGGAGTGTGCTTGATACATAATTTGTGAAATATCATTTTGGCCATGAGGTGTGTAACACCCCAACCTGGAGATGGTACACAATGGCCTATTCCAGTAAAGTGGATTACACTCTTAAAACATAACTCGTCAACTCGTATCTAATTGCAACAGGTTCATAACGTGAGCCCCGACCAGACACGCTAGCTCATAAATAAGATTCCAATGCTAAGTAAGAGATTAACAAACTATTCTCTTTAGAATCCCCTTGACCGTCTAGACCCAATTGTGGACGTCCCTCCTAGTTCAGCTACCTAAAACACAAACTAAGGGGTGTGAGCTCACGTGCTTAGTGAATGTAATAACATAAGTATAGTGTTTAAACAACAGTTATGCTAATTCAAACTTTAAGAAAGTTAAACCACTATAAATACTTTCACCCTTTCTCGTAACAACATATAGTAATATTGCCATTATGGCTATAACGAGCCCACCTTTATGGCCATCTCACATTTGCCACTAAGGATATATTTTGCCATTAAGGCTATAAACATCCCCACCATACCCTCTCAAGTTAACGCTTTCATATTCTTACTCAATGGTAAAAACATTCATTAATTCAAGCAAAGGTTTATGATCTAGTACAGTCACCTTTAGTTGATATCTATCTCAAGCTCGATCCCCGTGCTTGTATATATGTATCCTCATATGCTTAAGTTAATGTGTTGCAAATTCCTTCCTTTAGCATCTTCCCTTAGTGTTTAGATTCTTCCTTGCTAATCCTTGTTCTCTAATACCATATTCATGTTCTTGTGTTAATCTAATAGTTGAGGTCAAATTGACCCGTTTAGGATTAGTTTTAGCCCCATAGAATGTCTTTGGAAAGCCTAAAAAATGAACGGTTAGAAGATTAGAGGTTTCCACGGCTAAATATAAATTCTGTTATGTTGTACCGGTACAAGTCCTATCGGTATTCATCGCCAGGTAGAATACGATTTTACATGTAGAACCAATAATTCCTATCAGTTGAACCATGGTTTTACCGTAACTTAACAACTTGGTTTTTAACACTTCCCACCATCATCCTTCCACACCCAACACCTATGACCATTACTCACACTTAACCTACCATCTTATGACATAGATCGCATGTATGTTTGAGTTATTGAAAAACCCATTTGAAAACCACCTCGTCGGAATTCTCACTGAACAACCTTTAAATGACCCACTTAGGTACACTAGAACCTATCACTACCCCCTAGCACCCAAAAGCCTTCCAAAACCACCCCAATGCTTATGTCAATTTAGTTCCCAAGGAGATCAAGAAGAGATGATAAGATTCAGAGAAGAGAATCTTACCTTCAAAGAGTTATACTATCTCACCCAAGCCCAAGCTCTTCACCCGTGGTAAGTAGCCACCTCAAGCTTCTTCTCTTCTTCACAAATCTCTAATGCCAAGAGTGTAGAATACATGCAATAGTGGAGCGTCCACTATCCCTTCGTTCTACCGATTTTCCCCAACAAGGAGGCTATTGGACAAGTGTTGTAAGACCCTGTACTAAAATTAAATAAGAATACTAATATCTTAAGAGTTTTCCAAATATGAATAAAATGAGGATAAAACTTAGAATCATTGTTGAAATATTAATCATGAAGTTTGAGTTTCGAACGGATTGACTTTGGGTCAAACTTAATTTTTTTTTGGATGTGTTTAAGATTGATAAGGGTAACTAAATAAATATATTAATTTTTTTTATCAAAATAACATTACCATTGAATTCGGGAGGTCGGAAAACATTGGGAGAGGTAATATGGGATGTATTAGAAGTTAGGAAGTATTTTAGAAGTAAAACCAAATTGGAGAGAAATTGGGTAAAAAGGGGTGATGGACACTGCTTAATATTTTGATCATAACTTTATATTTTGATGTCCAATTGATCTGAAATTGTGACAGGAAATCGTATACATCTAGGGCTACAAAAGTGTATTTCATGAAAAATTTCCAATTCGACCTCTAAATGGGTCAAAACTGATCTAGAAGTCACACCAAAAATCTGTGAACAGTACGAAGGAAACCCGATTTTTTCTGAACAGAAAATATCGGGTTTTGCTCGATTTTCTTGCCCTATAAAAACCTAATGTCGTCCCTTTAGCATTCATTTCACCCCTCCAAACCCTAGGAACCATTTTAGAGGAAGAGAGGAAGATAGAAATACCAATCAAGAGGGATTTATACCTTGTAGAAATCAAAACTTCAATTCTTCAAGAATACATTCTCCTCCCATTTTTTTCTATTCTTGCTACCCTCTCACCCAAATCTTTTGAAACCCTAGGAGGAGAAGATTAAGAGGAAAAGAAAGGAGAGCAAGAAGGTCTTGAAGCTTGGGTCTTAGCTTGGAATCTTGATTTAAGGTAGGAGATTTTCTCTCAATCTCTCACATTGAGGCTAGATATATATCTATAGATATATATATGTATATAGATATATGTTTCTTCACTCTCCTTTTCATATATATAATATGAAATACATGATTCTTGTTCTATTTGTAATAAATGTCATGTTTTGAACAATATGAAGGGTGGGTAACCACCAAAGCTCTATTGATTTTTTTTTTTTATCTTCAAAGCCCTAGTTTTCAAGAAAAGGGGATTTTCTCCTAATTTCTTCTTTGTCTTTGATTTTAAAACTTTAGTGTTGAATATTGTATAACAAAATGATATAGATTACGATCTCTTGCATATTTTCTTGGATTATTCGATTATATGACAAATGTGAAAACAAAAATTGGGGATTTTACTATATTTGGGAAATTGTTGTGAATTGTGAATATTCTTGATTTCCTCATTGTATGGTTGTTGTGATGGACTTGGATTACCTTCGAGAGATGCCGTAGAGTGTTAGAGGTTAGTCTATCCCAATGGGGGGTGAGATGGTTGCCTAATGCTCGTAGGGATCGTTGTTGTGCTCGCGATCACTATGTTCACATATACACGAGGAAAAGGGTT
>CAUOFW020003309.1:0-38361 GCA_963454935.2 Ilex paraguariensis
CATATTCTGGCTAGAAAAGCACTGCTTAATTTGACGCATCTCATGCTTGCACCTTTACAGGTACAAGAGTATGTTGAAGCCGCAACACTCTGTAATTTCTGCAAAACTGGGACTCTTCTGAATCTTGATGAGATCAATGCTGCCTTGTTATCGCTGAGCGATCAGTCTGTCGAGCCTCTGCAGATCAATGTCCTCGACTATCTCTTGGGGGTAACCGTCTTATATTAAAGTATTTTTTGCAGCCAAAAAAATAATGTTATTAAGAATCAAAGATTCGGTACATGAAGGACGAGATCAAATTATTTATGTGTATTTACCTATTTTTTTCTACAAAAAATGGGAGGCAACTGTTGGTAACCTTATGAATTAATAAAATTAATGTCTCAGCAGTATGATTTTCCATTAAAGGTAGACTCCTCTGTAGGACAACAACAATCAAATTAACACAACATTTTACTTCACCTAGTTTTTATACTAATAGACAAAATGACCATTCATTGGAAAATATCATGCACACACATGCAAGCAGCCATATGAATGGTTCTTTTATCTGTCTCTATTATGGAACTGATGTCAAGTGTTCTTGTTCAGCTTGCCGACTTGACAGGAGAGCTGATGAGGTTGGCCATTGGTCGAATATCAGATGGTGAACTTGAATTTGCTGAAACGATCTGCAGGTTTGTGCGTGATATCCACAGAGAGCTTATCCTTCTTGCCCCAAAGATGGATGACAGTGCAGACATGAAAGCAAAGATGGACACGATGCTCCAAAGTGTAATGAAGATAGAAAATGGTATGCTGTCAATAGTTTTCCTGTTCACATGTTGCAAACTGGACCTGGTGTTTCGCATAACCATGCCCTTAATTCTAGAAGCAACTACCTAAAATACTGTAAATTATAGAGAAACAGTTTGGGACAACTACTCTAGTTTCTGATTATTTGTACTTTCAAGTTTGAGTGTCATACCTTGCTGGTCCCAAATAGTTAGGTTGAAACTTCTTAAGGGTTTTTATATGGCTGAAAATTCTCCAAACCGATTCAGGTAAATGGGGTTCAGCCATTTTTTGGAAACTATGGCAAGATGCTTTTTTGAAGATTTTTTTTTTTTGAATTAGGAATGCAGAAGTGGTCCTGCAATTATAATTCTTTGGAATATATGGTGATTTTATACTTTAGATTTGCGTGCAGAGAGATTGTAATATGAATATGTCTTGGACGATACTTTTGTATTTCGCTTAATATGGGTTCCTTTTTTGCATAATTCTGCAGCTTGCTGTAGTGTTCATGTGAGAGGATCAGAGTACATTCCACTTCTTGGATCGGCTGATTCAAGTTATTCCTTATTGGGGATGCCTGACCTTGAATGATGAAGTATCTTCTACATTTCCTGGAAGTTTATTGTCTTCTGTATTGTAATGATGTCGTCCTTATATATACCTTTTCTGCTGCAGTTCACATCTGGAGACAAATTACAGGAAGAAGTTTGCTTGATTAGTCAATCAGAAAACTCTGATCCCTTTGACCATTTGATTCTCCTAAAGTCCCTTCAGGTTCTTCTGTTTCTCTTCTTGCAAGTCAGGCCCTCATGACCCACCAAGCAGGCGAGATACAATGTATAGTTCTTGAAAGGAAAACTTGTGTATGTTTCTGCTATTTGGGAACTGTCAATCTGGAAGCAAATGGTTTGTCACTTATATGGGAAGTAATGAAATTTTAACAGGAAAGTCTGTTGGGCTGTAATAGTGTGGCATCTGGGCATGAGAATGAATCTATACGGCTATTTTTGAGGTAAAGCTCTCAAAGGTTCTCATTTGGGACAGTGATTGGGGCATCAGTTTGTTCCCATGATTATTGTGCGGGAATTTCAATTTTTGATATTTCAAGTTGACAAAATGTTGACTTGTTTGTTGACTTCTCATCTTGTCTTATAAACACAGGAATTTATAGAACTTGTGCAGGTTTTCAATGCTTGTTTGATAATGAGTAAGCTTTGATCCTGGACTTAAATGAAAGCATACATCTTGCTGTTTGAGTTCAATCCTTCTTAGTTTTCCATTGCTCAAGAGTTTGGAAGCCCTTCTAAATTCATGTGCTCAGTTTGTGACATGGACCATGAGTGTTGGAGCTCTTCTCCAAGTTGGTTTTGTTTCACTTTCTGGTGCGCCAAAAGATTTGGGAATTGAGAGGAAAACATAATCTGATAATCCTACCCGAAACGAGAGCAGGAAAATAGGATCTCTCTCTGGGCCCTCTTTGATTTATCTGGCCAAGAAATTTCTGAACCACATATTTTGGGACCTGTGTTTGCTATAAAAAATGCGCACAATCACTAACAAAATAACTCAAATGGATCAACTAAGGCGTCTATGGACGCAATTATTACAAAGACTGTTCTTACTTTGCCACAATCTGTCCATTAGATTAGTTTCTCAATTATTGCTTTGTTTGATAATACAACTTTTTAATGTGAAGCCCTCCATCATTATTTTGATTGCTTGACAGCATCTTTGCTTGGCTGACTTTTCCAAAAGGTTTTACAGTTATACTTCACTACACTGACTAAATTTTGTGACCAAATTAAGAGTCTAAATGATATGACAACATGTGTAAATTCCTTAAGGAACCTCTATTTGGTTAGTAGTGTTCTAAATGATTGGAAAGCCACTGTGCAGTTGGTCTATAGGAACTGCCAAGGAGCTCTTTACTGAGAAATAATGTTGTAAAGCCTCTATTGGGTTAATAGTGTGTTCTAAAGAGAGAAAGAAACTCTTAGATAGAAGATTCAGCAATTTAGTGGGAGGTTTTGTAATTACAGGAAGAAAAAGGAGGTCTGTGGATGGTCCAGCCAACTTACAGCTCAAATTATCTATCCGAAGAAAGGAGCATCTCCATTATAAAGCCTCTGTTCGATTATAGGAACTGCCAAGTAGCTCTTTACCACACTCTGGACTCATCCCTGTTGGGAGAGAGAGAGTGAAGGGTGGTCCTTCTTTACTTGTCTTGTGTCATTGTTTTGCAGTACATACAGAATGTAAAGTGTTTTTGCAATTACTTTTACAGGACCATGTCCTCTTCATGGTCCCTGAAAAAGATTTGACATTATTAGTGCTTCAATTAGAGAATCTTGGCACCGACTTTGTTTATTGTTTTGCTAAGGTAAGCACTTAACATATGTTTAATGTGCCCTGTGCATGGAGGTAAAGGTTGAATTTCTGTGACCTCTTTTATATATTTAATTTAATTTTTAATATTACCTATAATTTAGTTTTTCTTGGGGTTGATGGGAAGGTTAGACTATATACCCTATATCAGCTATTGTCATGAGAGGCAAGGTAGAACTCTAAACTTGTAACCACCATGCCAACATCTGAACGTCCTCTCCCTCCTCCCAAGTACTTGGAAGAAGATGATCTGACCCAAGAATGCAGGGACTTACTGCCCTTGCTACCTAGAGAAAGGGGGTGGGTTCATAGGCATCTCTATCAATACCAAGGTTTTTGGCACACATCTAGGCAGTTGCAAGGTGTACTTGCATGTCAACGACACTTTGAAGCTCAAGATACTGATATCCTCCTTGTAACAACTCCGAAGTCGGGCACAACTTGGTTGAAGGCAATAATGTTCTCTTTGATGAACAGGACGTGTTACCCCGACACCCAACAACACCCTTTGCTGAATGACAGTCCTCATAATCTGGTGCCATTCTTGGAAATCAATCTCTATGCTGAAAAAGATGTCCCTGATTTGACCTCCTTTGCCCCTCCAAGGCTCTTTTCCACTCATTTACCATTTGTATCTCTGCCCAAATCAGTGCAGGATTCAGCATGCAAGCTTGTCTATCTGTGTAGGGACCCAAGGGACATTTTTGTGTCTTTTTGGCACTTCACAAACAAATTAAGACCCCTGAACCAGGGAAACAATCATCTAGAAGAGATGTTTGACTTGTTTTGTACAGGGGTGAGTTTATCTGGACCCTTTTGGGATCATGCAGTGGGGTATTGGAAAGAAAGCTTGAAAAATCCTCGTAGGGTATTTTTTTTGAAGTATGAGGAGATGAAAGAACAACCTGCCTATCATTTGAAGAGAATAGCTCAGTTCTTGGGCTGCCCACTTTCAACAGAAGAAGAGGCAGAAGGGGTAGTGAATGAAATCCTTAAATTGTGCACCTTTGACAATTTGAGCAATCTGGAAGTGAATATGAATGGAAAATTAGCATCTGGTGAGGCTAATAGCGCGTTCTTCAGGCGAGGTGAGGTCGGAGACTGGAAGAATTATCTGACTGGTGAGATGGTAGAGCGCTTTGATAAAATCAGCAAACAAAAGTTCTCAGACTCTGGATTAGTATTATAGGCCTTGCAAATGAAAATGATGTTAGTATTATTTTATATCTTGTTGCGTGCATGAAGTTCTTGTTGTCAAAGGTTTTATTATGTGCATAAATCTCCCATCTATAGCAGGGTCAAGGGGCAATAAGTGGTAACACCCTCACCCTCACCCTCACCCTATTTTAGGCAAATTCTCGGACTCGAATTATTGGATAGATGAGCACTTGTGATCGCTCAAAGTCCGCGTCTGGGATGAAGTTCTTATGTCTGTGCCTTGTTCTATGTTGTAAGAATAAGTCATTGAGTACTGGAAATGGATGTTTCAATCAATTCTCTTGTTGAGTGACCCCTTTTCTTAAATTTCATTATCAGTCAATTATTTGTACAATATATACATTGGCCAACAAAGACATAGATTTTGTCACATAAGCATACTATAATTTATGAAATTGACAAAATTATCATTATAAAAACCATCAAACCAACTATGTGGCTTCCCACTAAAAATTCAGCAGCCTTATGCATTTTTTTTAAACATAAGAGCCTATTTAGGTTTCCTTTTAGGTCAGCATCTGGGAGGTGGACAACGTGGTTGAACTCACGATCTTTATGGTCCAACAATGGAGGTGACGATTATTAGGCAAACCGTTGACCTCGACCCCATGGTGGTTAAGTGTTTCCCAAACTCATTCATTTTAGCTAGTGAAAATAGTTTGGACTCATTAGAATTTCAAATTTTTTTGTAGATGTCTTATATTCTATTTTGATTCTTAGTTCCGATGTCTTATATTTTGTTTCGCAGGAAATACTTTTGGGATATTTTTTTTTTAAATGTTGGAATTCTCAATCAAATGGGAAAAAATAAATCTATACATTAATGTGCATTGATAATGATATATTTGGATTTACAAATTCATTTGAATTCAAAAGGAAAGGTAGGTCTGATTGGTTAGGAAGAAAAAAATGATAAGAAGTGAAGTGAAAGAAAGAGGAAAAACATATAATTTAATATATGCATTTAGTTAGCATGAAAATTTTTTAAGAAAATTTTTATAAAAAATTGCATTCTATTGGTTGAAAGAAAGAAAAGTTACAAGAAGACACATGTAAGTGTGGATTATGGTTAGTTGCAAATTACATCCTGAAAGATCTATCGAATCTCAATTTATATCTTCAAAGATCAAATATTTGTATTAATGTGCACTTAAAGCTAACAGGCATCCAGTTTGCTGTCTAAAACTAAATTGGTCAATTATACTTAGACTCTTTCATATTTATCACTTAATCACCTGAACTCCCTCACATTTAAGATATTACACTACATTCCTTGAGAATCCAAATATGGCTAAAAGTGTTATCCCAATTAGGAATTCAAATAATTTGTTCAAGTGACGTATTGCATTGAATATAAAAAATATTATATAATACTAGTACACTTGAACATTATATAATATCTGTATTGTATTGGACATTCAAAAAGTAAGCTTAATTTTAAATTTTAGAGTATAACGGACTCATAATAAAAGATAATATAAAACTTATATTTGTTTATTAGGATAACATAATGTTTTTTAACAGTTACATTAACATATATTGACTATATGGGGTTATATGTTACACGCTCACAAACGTCCTGGGGCATAAGTGTAATATTTTAAATATGAGGGGTCTAGTGATTAAGTGATAAATTTGAAGGGGTCTAAGTATAATTTATACTGACGGCTGTTACTTTTAAGTGCACATTGATACAAATTTATATCTTTTTGAGGGTGCAAATTGAGATTTTTGATTTTTGAGGGTGAAAATTAAGATTCAAAAATTTTTTTGGGATACAATTTGCGATTAAACCTGTGGATTAATAAAGTTGTTTGACGTTAAAGGGTGTGTTGATTGAATTGTTTAACATTGAGGGCCGTACAAAAAAAAAATATTTTTGAGTGGATTTTTTTTTTTTTGAAATGAATTTTGTATCACTAGATCAAAATATATATGAATTAATCTGAACTGTCGTTGTACTTTTATAAGATGAGAATTTAACTTCTTAGAACATCTACTATGACTCAAATTTTTACTTAAATTTAAATTAACATTTAAGTAAAAAATTGATTTAATATAAAAAACTCTAATAGACAAACTCAAATTTAAAGAAGAATAAACCTAAATTTAAATGAGGACAAACTCAAATTTAAAGAAGAATAAACCCAAATTTAAATGAGGACAAACTCAAATTGAAAAGGGAGTAAGGATAACCATTAGATCTTTAAAAGATGGTGAAATCACACCATTAAAGATTTGAGTAAAAAAATAAAATTTTTTTGATTCAATATAAATTTGAGTCAAGGGAGCCAATTTTTAAAATTTTTTTACTCAACCGACTTAGCTCAGACAACCGACTTAGCTCCCTTGTCATTATGAGTTGTTGCATTGTTTTCATTGCCATGGAAAACTAGTCTAGTAGCAATGAGAATTGTTCATTGTCAAGGAGCAGCATTAGGCTCAATTATGCAAATTGCTAAATATATAATCGCTACATATGTGTCTTGTATTTCGTTTTGATTCGTACCCAATCTGACCCAAAATCTTTTAGACTTTAATTCGATCGATGGAAAATGCTCCTTCGAGAAATATAAAAAGAGCCAACCAAAAAAAAGTTCATTATATGAAATTTTTTCATTGGTATTCTCTCTTAAGAAATACATTACTTGATGATTTAAAAGTTAATTTATTTAATTAAATATAGACTTAGTATCTATTATTTAACCCTAATCAATCAAAATATTTTAGACAAATTAACCAATTTTTACCATAAATAGTTTAGAAATATTAAATATACAAAAGTCTAGTAAATCAAAATTAGATAGAGGAATAACTTCCAATGCGCAAAGACATTTATTTTTTCATCAATGCGAGGCTCATTGCGAATGATATCCCATATATTTTAATTTAATGCAGAAACATCGAATCCTCATAATTTAGTTCAAATTCAAATGATTAAAGATTTTATTTCTATCATTAGGAAAATATTAAGAGGGTAAGAAGATAAAAAATAAAAAAAATCCTAATTACTGCCCCATAATAAAATGATAAAAGTTACTTTTTATTATTTTTTTTAAAATTTAAATGAACCATAAGAGTTTTTTGCAAATAGGTGACTACCCTTAAGTTTATTAGTGGGGTGATTTTTATAGTATTCTAAAATTTTAAAAATTTCAAACTACTCTCTAAAAAATTGCTATTACCCCCACTGTAAATCCGTCCCTGGGTAACCTATTTCTAGAGCCATTTAACAAACTATTTTTATTTTAAAAATCTAATACAAAACAGAAATTAGAATATACTACCCCTGGGAAACAAGCGTGCGTGTTTGGTTGGGCGTTGCAAATGTCACAAATTCCATGGCAGAGTGTTCATGTGCATCAACTTTCTTGCTTTCGTTTCACAAATTGTTGTAATATTAATCATTGAGAGTGAACCTTTGTTTCAACGTTTTACCCGTGGTAGAGATAGTGTTTAATTTCAAACCACGTGATCTTGTATGTTGTTTTATTTTTTGGTTCATTTCATTATTTGTTTGTGAATAATAATAAATTAACATAAACAAATATGTTATTCTCACTATTTCTTTTCCATAATTGCAATTGTGCAAGGGGTGGGTGCTATTAGATTGTAACTAACAAAAAGACCTATTCATCGTCCTCATTTTATGTTGTTTGAATAAATATGGAAAAAGATATACATAATTTCAGCCTATATACAATCGAATTTGAAAGATTCAAGTGGTATATAACTTTATTCTCATTTTGAAGAGACCGATGGCTTCAAATCTTCAGCCAATAACAACATCTAATTTTGAAGAGGCCGATGAGTTCGAATATGTGATGATGACTTCTGTCGATAACAGCAACCGGGAGAGATTAGCATTACCCCTATTTGGCTTGAATTCCAAATGTATTACTTTGTCAAGTAAATATTAGTGTAACGATTACATCATGTTAGCATTATTAAATGGTATAACCACTCAAAATTCAATAATTAATCAAACTTGACTTCACTCCTTCAAATAACCACCCTTCAATATAAGATAAGTAACCGCCGCCACACATTCAAAAGTGGTGTAAATATTAAGTGTTGTAGTTACACCATGGTGTAACCATTCAATGAGAAAAAAACTAAATGGACGAACTGTACCTCGCATTTTTAACATGGGGTAGTTATTACACGCGTGAATAGTTATTTAATTGTGTGAGATTCATTTATCCACATGTTATCTTATTAGGGGACAGTTACATCATATTATCGTGATAACATGGTGTAACTGTAATATCCAATATTTTCTCCAAAATAGCGAAGTTCAATTTCTCACTTGCTTTTTATTATTGGGGGACAGTTACACTATGTGACAACACTGACGTAGTGTAACTGTTACACCCAATATTTATTGCACTTTGTCACTCCAAACCGATCCTTTTGAATAAACAATAGTGTGTTGTTTGTCACACCCCCACCCCAGATCACATAAAGTCGGTGACGGACCTGCCACCAAGGCCTTAATCAATCAATCCTATGCATAATAAATGAAAAACACAACGAAAGACAAATAATAAAGTGATCATCCACCGACCTAATGAATATCAAAGGAATAAACTAAATATCACCAACATCATTACTAATTCCATGTAAAACAATAATTAAGCTGTAAGGTTTACTACTTCAAACATGAGTAACATTATTCTCATTCCCAAAATAATTAAATATTTATCTCAAAACTACAAAAGACATTTATTCCTAAAAACCTACAATGCAATAAATCTTCAAGTTCTCTAATCCCTTGTATATCCGCAGACTTACTCCTCACCCTGATCCTCTCCTGAAAAATGTTAAATGTTTGGATGAGTACAATGACCCATAAATAGCAACTACCTCTAATGAGGTTTGAAAATAAATCTCATAGGTACATACATAAGTACAACAAATTATACCCCAATCTTTCGCACAAAATCATTTAAACAAAATGATTTCATGATCCCAAATAACTTTATAAATGAGAAGACATTTATAACCAAAAATACTCACTCATTTTCTCAAATAACTTTATAAATGAAAAAAACATTTATAACCCAAAACACTAACACACACATTTAGTTCCAAATACATTTGTTAAATCATGTTTGTTATTACTACCCTGGTAACTGGCTCCGTCTCTTGTCATTACTAGTTTGATGACTGACCCCTATGTGCACATCTCTATACGAATCACATCGGTATAAGATCTCGTTATCATTTAAACCTAGTAACTCAGTCCCCGTTTCATAAAACATAATTTTCACATATACCAAAATTGTCGTTTTAGTTCCAACGCACACAAAATTTTTCATTCATCACCAAAATAATGATACAAAATCATCTTACAAGTTTTCCAAAATTCACATGTATAATAGTTCATAATTGTAAAATATTTAATTATAACCCCAAACATCAACACATATATCAGATATATGAAAAATCCACACACACGCATCCACACATTTAATATAGAAAACCCTCGTAAAAGAAGTATTAAACTACTCACCTTGATTCCCTAAATTCAATTCAAAGCCTTCTTTCTCAACCTCAATGCAATCACTATCTAATCCAAAATAACATATAACGACCAATCCCTACTACTAATTTCGTCATTTTGTGATTTTATATTTAATTTTTATATTTCCTACCCATTGATATATACTTTATATATCCTTTACATAAAAATAATATTTTTAATTTGAGCTAGTAGGGTATGGAAGTAATCTGGGAAATTTGTAAAAAGTTCCTAAAGTTTTGGGGTCAAATCATAATTTTTGAAATTTTTGGGGTTAAAATATAATTTCTTTTAAAAAATGAATTTTCTACTTTTAGAACTACTATAAATTTTCTAAAATTTTATTCTTCCAACTTATCAAGTAAAACAGTGTTTAAAATTAATTTTAGAAGAATATAGAAGTCAAAATAAAGCTCTTTAAAACTAAAGGAAAATTTTTTGTAATTTTTGAATTTGGTCTTCCTCTACTTACAGACATCCCAGGTTGTTTGTTTTGCCACGACAACTCCAATCCTTTTTTTTTTCAACCTATTTATTAACCAATTATAAATCTAAATTCAATCTAATAATTTAAATAATAATAAAATACTATAAAACTCATTCTGTATATGTGTATATATACATATTACGCATTATCATTATCATCAACCTAATATCATGTGATTGAATAAACTATAAAACCCATAAAATAAATAATAAACTCACCTTTAAGGTACCGAACCCACTTGTTTTCTTCCTCATTCTTTCTTTTCTCTCTCTTTCTCTCTTTCAAGTTATTTTTTTCTTCTTTGTTCACAGGACAGGCTCCTCCACAAGTCTTCTCACCAATAAAAATCCTACAAACCTAAATATATTTATATATATACACGAAGGGTTTGACCTATCTGATGGGTCAAGCCTAAATGGCCCAATCCATGGGAAAAAAACCAAGTTTATAGAAGACCAAGCAAGCCCTACGAGGTCCAAGACGGTCAAGCCCATCAGAGAGCTACGGGAGTATCGAGGAGCTATACCCTTGCCCCGGTGAGGAAGAGGAGAGGTCGCCAAGGAGAGGAGAGGTCGCCAAGAAGAGGAGAGGTCATCAGCTATTAAGTTGCCTCCAGTCCGTTATAACCGTCAAGCTACTCAATTACTACGCAGGCTTCTATAAATTGTAAGTTTTCCCAACACTTGGGGGACATCTCCCTCTCTTCTCTCTTGTAATTCTTTACTCTTCCAACACACTGGAATTAATAAATTCTCAGCAGACTTAGCCATTGAAAATGGACGTAGATCTTGTTGACTAAACCACTATAAATCTTATTCTCTTTCTTCCTCTACTTATTTTATTGCATTTTATACTACTCACTTGACTAGTGGTGTGCAAGCTAATTTGTGCATCATCAGTTTGACGCCGTCTGTGGGAAAGACAAAATTCTCACCTAAATATTTTCTTTGTTGAATCAAAGGCGATCACTACCAGATCCATGAATTAGCCTGAAGACATTCCACCACGAGAGGAAGAGGTTGCTCCTCCACCCAATCCAGTCCCAAATACGCAGTAGATGCTGGAGACCATGCAACAACTCATAGTCCAGAACCAGCAAATTCTGCAATTAATGCTCAGGCAACAAGGAGGATCACAGCTTGGACCTCAGGCCAGGGAAGCTCCACTCCATGGTCATCAAGGAGCTCTTCACCTTGTCGCTCCCCATCCAGCCGCCCCCTGGGCGCCCCCCTTTTGGGAGTTCCCTTGGGCGCCTCACACAGGGGGGCTCACCATGAGGGTCCTTCTCTAGTTTCTGCTCTGGCTCACTATGGTGGAGACCCTCCTCTCCAAGAAGACGAGGGTGAAAACCAAAGCATGAAGCATAAGATCCATTTTCGTAGTAATTTCAGAGTACCTCCTCTCAATCAATGAAATGAAAAAATTGAAGAGGTGCAAAATCAGTTGAGTGACGTCTTGAACGTCACGAAGGCGCAGGCCCCCGAGACAGTAGACTACCTCGTAAGTCAAATCGACACACCTTTCAAACCTGATGTGGCAAACTACCCCCTCCCTCAAAAATTCAAGATGCCTTCCGTCGAGACCTTTGACAGTATGAAGGATCCACTGGACCACCTTGAAACTTTTAAAACCTTGATGCAGTTGCATAACATCCCTAACGAGATTATGTGCAGAGCATTCCCAACCACCTTGAAGGGATCCGCTCGGCAATGGTTTGCCAAACTCTCCTCAGCTTCCATCGGCTGAGCTGAGCAGGTCTTTTGTGTCACACTTCATTGGAGGACGCCGCCACCAAAAGCCTGCCACCCACCTACTCAGCATGAAGTAGGAACGAGACGAGAGCCTGAGGAGCTACCTCACTCGTTTTAACGAGGAGGTCTTTCAGGTTGAGGAGCCTGATGATAAGGTCAGCATGACCACCTTCCTTGGAGGCCTTCGGTCGTCAAGCTTCCTTTTCTCAGTGATGAAACGTCCACCGAAGAGCATGCCAGAACTACTAGCGAAGGCCCAAAAATATATGAATGCTAAGGACATTACAAGGGCCAGGCGAGGTGAGTCTTCCAGCTGGGGAGAAAAGGAAAGAAAGAGACAGTGATGACAAGAAGGAGAATAATAACAAGCACAACAACAGCAGGACAGAGAGGGTACCTGCCAAAGACCGGCTCGGTCCTGCTCCCTAAAGAGATCGACAGGCCTTCACTCCCCTCAATGCTGTTGTCGGGCACATCCTGTTGCAGATCCAGGATGACCCCGCGATAAAGTGGCCTGGGAGGATGAAGTCTCCCCCAAACCGCAGGAACTCAAACAAATATTATCGCTTCCATCGCGACCATGACCATCACACCGATGATTGCTATGACCTCAAAAGACAGATTGAGGAACTCATCCAACGGAGTCACCTACGACAGTATGTTACCAGTATGGGACATGTGCCAGCACCACCCCGAAATCATGAAGACCAACAGCCTATCGGGAAAATTCACACCATCTCTGGAGGGCTTGCAGGGGGAGGAGAATCCCTCTACGTTATGAAGGCTCATGCCAGAAAAGCTAGGCACCCTGAGGAATTGCGCCCATCTAAGGTGCCCAAGTATGACAACAATGAGGTTATTTCCTTCTCAGACAAGGATCTAGATGGAATCCAGCACCCCCATGACGACCTTCTGGTGCTCACCATAACCGTTGCCAACTTTCAGGTTCAAAGAATTCTTGTGAACAGTGGCAGCTTTGCGGATATTTTGTTCGCAGAGGCTTATGACAAGTTCAACTTGGGTAGAGAAAAGTTGTAACCCATCAGGTCGCCCCTCATTAGATTCTCAGGGGAAAAGGTATATCCCCTAGGGTCTATCACATTACCTGTCACAGCCAGAGTGGCACCCCGAAGCTCCACGGTCATGGTCAACTTTCTGGTGATAGATTGCCCTTCAGCCTATAACATCATTCTTGGGCGACCAACCCTCAATACCCTAAGGGTTTCGCCCTCCACCTATCATCTCATTCTCCACTTTCAACTCCAAGTGGAGTGGAAAAAGTACGAGGAGATTAGGTAACAACAAGAGAGTGCTACATCTCCTCAATGAAGACTAGAAAGTCACAAGAAGCATTGCAAGTGGAGGTCCTTGACCCACGAGATGATACCAAGTTGGAAAGAGGAGAACCAGTAGAGGAGCTCAGACTAGTGGTCCTAGATGAGGAATATCCGAACCGAGAAGTTTACATCGGCTCTTCCCTTCTAAGGATCTCGTCCACTAGCTAAATAACTTTTTGAAGCTCAACATGGATGTTTTTGCATGGTCACATGCAGACCTTAAGGGCATCGACCCAGAGGTCTCCATGCACCGCCTCAATGCCAACCCCCATTACGTGCTTGTTCGCCAAAAGTTAAGGGGGTGCCTCAACTGAAAGGGCCTAGGCAATGGAAAAGGACGTAGAAAAGTTGACAGAGAACAGAGCGGCCAGAGAAGTAGCCTATCCTAAGTGGCTCTCCAATGTGGTGGTGGTAACTAAAGCTAATGGGAAATGGCGCCTCTGCGTCGACTTTACTGAGCTCAACAAGGCGTGCCCAAAAGATAGCTATCCACTTCCGCGAATTGACCTCCTCATTGACGCCATAGCAGGACATGAATTGCTGTCTTTCTTGGATGCGTATTCTGGGTATAACCAGATCAACATGCACCCCCAGATCAGGAGAAGACATCGTTCATCACTCCAAGGAGAACCTATTGCTACAGGGTCATGCTCTTCGGGTTAAAGAGCACATAAGCAACTTATCAACGACTGATGAACATGATGTTCTAGCCCTAGATCGGGAAAACAATGGAGGTGTACATGGACGATATACTGGTAAAAAGTCTTGCAGCAGCAGACCACATTGACCACCTCCAAGAAACTTTCGACGTTATCATGTCATACCGCATGAAATTGAATCCTGAGAAGTGCGCCTTTGGTGTAGGCTCAGGAAAGTTCCTTGGCTTTATGGTCAACCAGAGGGGAACAGAGGCAAACCCCGACATGATCAAGGTCATCCTAGGTATGAAGTTACCTTCTTCGACCAAGGAGCTCCAGCGCCTTAACGGGAAAGTTGCAGCACTTAATAGGTTCGTTTCCAAGTCTGCAGATAAATGTTTACCTTTCTTCAAGATTCTCCGAAAGGCGTTCGAATGGGGACCTGAAGCATATGAGGCCTTTCAAAGGCTGAAAGCCTATTTGGCTAAGCCTCCTCTCTTGTCACATGCCACACCAGGGGAAAAATTATATTTATACCTTTCTACTTTCTTATCTACGGTAAGCTCCGTCCTCATAAGGAACCATAACGGAGTGCAAAAGCCTGTCTACTATGTGAGCAGAGTATACCGAGGAACAAAAATTAGATATTCAGGACTAGAGAAGTTAGCGCTCGCCTTCATCTCAACAGCTAGGCGCTTGCGACGTTACTTTCAGAGTTATACTGTTGTTGTGATCATAGACCAACCTCTAAAGAGAGTCTTAGGAAAATCAGATGTATCTGGGAGACTCCTCAAGTGAGCAGTAGAACTTGGAGAGTTCGACATTCAATACCAGCCAATGGCGGCCATCAAAGCAAATGCATTAGCAGATTTTGTTGTTGAGCTTACACCAGCAGAAGAAGAGGAGATAATGAGGCAAGCGCCCAAGACAGTACAAGTGCCCAGGTGCACAGGGCAGGCGCCCAAGCGTCTAGGCTTGGCGCCCAGGTCCCTCCTGGAGACCAGTTCTCCTCTCCTGGTGCCCTGTTCTCCTCTCTAGGTGCCCTACTCTCCCCTCCTAGAGACCAGCTCTCCTCTCATGGCCCCTTGCTCTCCTCTCCAAAAGCCATGCTCTCCTCTCCTAAAGACCAGCTCTCCTCTCCAGGCGCCCTGCTCTCCTCTTCAGGCGTCTTGCTCTCCTCTCCAAGCATCCTGCTCTCCTCTTTAGGCATCCTGCTCTCCTCTCTAGGTGCCCTGCTCTCCCCTCCTGGAGACCAGCTCTCCTCACTAGGCGCCCTGCCTTCCTCCTAAGGCGCCCATGTACTCTCAGGAGCTCAGTCTAGCATCCAGGCTCCTAGTGTAATCTTCGAGCCTTCCTCTCTACCACTCTGAAAGCTCTATGTAGATGGCTCCTCGACCAGCGAAGGAGGAGGAGCAGGCCTGATCTTGATCAGCCCCGACGGTACTCCCCTCAAGTATGCAGTGAAGCTTCACTTTACTGCTTCCAATAATGAAGTGGAATACGAAGCCCTCCTTTCTGGATTAAGATTGACAGCTGAAATGGAAGCCCAAAACCTCGTCACTTACAGTGACTCTCAACTGATCGTTAATCAAGCAAAAGGAACTAGAATGCAGGAATACCTCGGCATGGTGAAAAGCTTGATCACAAAGTTTCAATACTTCCAGATCAGTCACATTTTGAGAGAAGACAACATGGCCGTTGATGCACTGGCTAGGCTCGCCTCATCTTTGGGAGCCCCACCAGGAGGACCAACATTCATCGGTCACCAAATCAGACCAAGTAAGTTAGACATGGAAGCCATAAATATCAACTGTGCATCGTTGGAGTCAAATTGGATGACCCCGATAAGAGCATACCTCCAAGAAGGTACGTTGCCAGACGACCCTCTAGAAGCTAGGAAGTTCAAGGTTAGAGCCTCCAAATTTACTATCCTGCGAGACACCCTGTACAAGAGAGGTTACTCATTGCCACTACTGAGATGCCTCTCATTTGAAGAAGCTGACTATGCAATGTGGGAGATCCATGAAGGGGTTTGTGAAAATCACTCAGGAGGGCGGTCCCTCGTCCACAAGACGCTCAGACAAGGCTACTTTTGGCCTAGCATGATGAGGGACGCCCAGGAATTCGCCAAAAAGTGTGACAAATGTCAACGTTTTGCCATTGTGCCCAGGTAGCCACCAGAAGAACTCACGGTCATCATAAGTTCGTGGCCCTTCTCCAGATGGGGCATTGACATCCTAGGCCCCCTCTCTCTCAGTAGAGGACAGTTCAAGTTCATGGTGGTAGCAATGGACTACTTCACTAAATGGGTGGAGGCCGAACCCTTAGCGAATATAACAGATGCAAAGGTCAAAGATTTTATTTGGAAGAACTTGGTTTGCCGCTTTGGGATACCCCATGCCATTGTAAGCGACAACGCCAAATAGTTTGACAACAAGCTCTTGAACTTCTTCTACTTTGACATTCAAATAAAGCAGCCTCATTCAAGTCCGACGCACCCGTAGTTAAACGGACAAGTAGAAGTCATGGTAAGAACGATGCTGCGCAATGTCAAGACAAGACTCAAAAATGCGAAGGGTCTTTGGGTTAACGAGCTCCCAGGTGTATTATGGGCTTATCGAACCACACCACGAGCTCCAACTGGGGAGACCCCTTTCTCTCTCGCATTTGGAACTGAGGCAGTCATCCCTGTGAAAATCGAGGTGCACTCTCTAGGGTCCAACACCACAACCCCGACACCAATGAGGAAGGACTCCGCATCAACCTCGACTTGGTAGAGGAGGCAAGAAAGATGGCTATGGTCCGCAACGCAGAGTACAAGCACCGTATGGCAAAATACTACAACTCGAAGGTGAAGCCTCGTTCCTTCCACCCAAGAGACTTGGTCCTCAAGAAAGTTATCCTCGCCACAAAGGATTCACGGGAAGGAAAGATGGGACCAAATTGGGAAGAACCCTACCTCATAATAGAGGTGGTGAGGCCAGACACTTATAAGATCCAGAATTCTGAAGGGAAAGTCTTACCCCATCCATGAAACGCGGAACACTTGAAGAGGTACTACCAATGACACCTTGAGATAGTAGAAAAGTTGAGGACTTAGTTTTATTTTTTGTACTCTTTTGTGGGGCTATTACCCAATATTGCTTTATATAAGCAGAAAAATGAATAAAATTTCAGAGAATTACTTCAAAAAGATCTTTACATTTTTATATTCAACTTCTCAAACTTCAAAGTAGTATCAGCGGCAAAAACCACTTTTACAAAAGTATGGCTACAAAATGCCTTTTCAAAAAAAAAAACCATAAAGTCTCCAGCACGCAAACAACTCATGGTCGTCATTCTCCTCCTCATCATCCTCGGCATCGTCAGAATCTCCACCACTGTCATTTGGCACCTTCGTTGGCAAGAAGCCTGAGACGTCAATATCGGGAAAAGTGGCGAAAAACTTTCCCGAAGCTCCTCATAACCGTCAATGAAGGTATCTGCAAGGCCACTCTCAAAGTCCCTCTCAACTATCACAGCCCTCTCCTTAGCCTGGGAAGCCTTCTCCTCGACCTGTGAAGCCCTCTCATGAGCTGCCTTCACCTTTGCCTCTACGGCAGCCTTTCTGAGCATGACCCTTTGTAAGCTCAGTCTTGAGCTTGGTCGCCTTCCCATGGGTCGCCGAAAGCTCAGCCTTACTGAGTGTGGCCCTTTCACGGACCTCAACAAGCTCAGCCTCGAGCCTGAACACCCTCTCATGGGTCGTCGAAAGCTCAATCTCAAGACCAGTTGCCCTCTCACGGGTTGCAGCAAGGTCAGCATTAGAAGCCCTGCCAAAAGCTTCAAGCTCGGTGATCCTCCTCTGAGCAGCAAGAAACTCATTTTGCACCACTTCATGATCGAGCTTCAGCTTGTGATAAAGGAGGGTCCTTGAAAGTAAACACATAGCTGTAGTGGAGGCCGGAAGATAAACAAAAGGTAAAAGAATGTCAGACACTTATGGAAGGGAGAAATGAGAGAAAATAAACTCTTACCTGAGCCCAGCTTTCTAGGAAAGAGCTAAGAATTCCTTTCGTACCCAAGGCACCAATCTCATCCATATCCTTCTTACACAAAAAATAACCCAAGTCGATTCTTGATGACTGGCGCATTACCTAACATGGAGCAGATATGAGAGGGTACTCCGCCAGGATTCCCCATAGGAGGAGTGGATGAATGAGGGGTAAAAAAGGTGGCCAGTAAATGAGACTTTATAGTGGAAGGTCCAATTGAGGGAGTCTTTGACTGAGGAGGCGCCCCTAGAGGAGCCACTTTATAGGAAGGTGCCCAAGGTACCACTTGAGGAGTTGACTAAGGAGAGCTCGCCTTAGGTGACACAGTTGGAGAAGTCACCTGGGAGGTATCCCCCCGTCCTCGCCACCTTAGAAAGAGGGGAACTCCTACTAGAAAGATGGGGCCCAATCATCTCCCTATCTACTACTCTAAAGAAAATAAAAGTGTTACCTAGATGAAAAGTACCAAGTGAAAGAAGAGGGTGCAGAAGAATCAACATACCTTTCCTTTTCAAGGGGGGCTGCTAGACCTTGGAGAGGGACCACTGGCACCAACGGAAGAGGAACCAATAACTCCTCCACCCCTGGCCATGAGAGCTCCCAAGTCCCTTGAAGAGTAAGCTTTCACAGCGTGTAACTTCCATTCTTGGTCTGTGGAGAGCACAGGAGCACCTGTAAGGAATATAGTGAGAACACAGCCTACAGAGAATGGGGTAATAGAGGAATAAGAATGTAAGGCGTACCAACTTTCTTTGGAGCTTCCCATCGTATGGGTACCAACACCTTATTAGCATCCAAAGCCCATTCTCCACCGACAAATATGAAACAAGATTTCCAGTTATGACATTTAGAGGGTAGTCCGGTAATCAACTTGCCTCCCCTCGTGGTAAAATAATACCAGCCTCGTTTAGGAGAAGGAGTTTCACTTGGGTAGTAGGCTGCATGAAATACCTCAGGAGAAGCATCCTCATGATGCATCCTCTTCCATAATGCTAAAAAACTTAACAACACTCTCCAATCGTTGGGTGCCAACCGCCTGGGTGTCAGGGAAAAATAGTTCAAAATGCCACAAATGGGAGAAGGCATTGGGAACCTAAGCCTAACCTCAAGCACCTCCTCATAAATAGCAATGTCACCAGAGGAGTCATCGCAAGCAGGCTCACCTATCTCGGCTCGACGACATAGCACAGTCGGAGGAATATGATAGGTGGAGATAATTCGTAAAATATCAGCGTCCGAATTTAAAGTGCTGGAGATAGTACTTACCTTGGACCCATCATCATCGAGAACCACCTTACCTCAATACTTTTTGACGCGAGAGTGTAAAGCTCTGCCTGAGTCGTTGCCAGAAAGGTCTCTAGGAGTATGATATGATGGCGTAACCTGGACGCCCAAACTGACCGCCTTCGCGTGAACAGGCTGCTCCGCTCAGCAGGCCGCTCGCCTGGGCTGCTTTGCTCAGCAGGCCGCTTGCCTGGGCTGCTCAACGCAGTAGGCCGCGCACTCTTGCCCAACGCAGTAGACCGTTCACCCCTGCCCAGCGCAGCAGGCTGTTCATCCGGATCTGAACCTCTCTCTTGCTCACCCAAGTTGCAAAAACCAGCACCCAAAGAGGCGCCCATCACCCTCTCCTGCTCGCTTGCCAAGTGATCTGCTCGCCCCCTGCACGACCAATAAAGGTGCCCAGCGCCTGGACAGCAACAGCACCTAGAGCCTGCTCGCTTGACGCAGCGCCTCCTTCGCTTGCCCCACTCTGCACTGCACGCCCCACAATGCAGGACTCCATGCCAAAAATCCCTAACCCAGCGCCCACAACTTGTTCCTCCACCATAGCCGCCCCCACATCGGACAACACCATTGACGCGTAAGCAGCGATGATGGCGGACGTTCCAAGCATCTCCACGCCGGAGTCTACCTCATCCCCCATCTCTCCTTGGATCACTGCAACAATCCCATGATTACTTCCTTCATTCGCTATGGATTCCTAACACAATTCCTTGGAGGATTCTTGGAAGTAAAAGCCCTTTTTCACTTTCTCAAGTTTCAATGAAATGAGTAAAGTGGAGAGAGCTACTATTTATACCTAGGGTTTTTTTTTTTTTGAAAACAAGGAAAAAGTAAAAAAGCTCAATTCAAAACCAAGGGCTCTCTCAAAAAGCCAAGTAAAAGTGGAAAAGATTTGAGGTGTTCAGCACGGCAAACTACATCAAGAATGGAGATGGAGCCTTGGTGTCTGATTCAGAAAATCGTTTTAAGGTCTGGGGGTGCTGCCCCTGAGCCCCCGCCACCTAACCGGGCAGGTGGAACCCCGCGACCTATCTGGGCAAGTCGATTCCCGCTGTCGTAGTGCAACATGGATGTAGCGGGTGAGGAGTATTCTTGGGTCAGAATTCAAATTCAGTTGAATGTGCACTTCTCCAAATTTCATTGGACATGGGGCATTGGGGGGCAAATGATGGGTCAAGCCTAAATGGCCCAATCAATGGGAAAAAATTTCAAGTTTATAGAAGACCAAGCAAGCCCTATGAGGTCCAAGACGGTCAAGCCCATCAAAGAGCTATAGGAGTATCCAGGAGCTATACCCTTGCCCCGGTAAGGAAGAGGAGAGGTCGCCAAGGAGAGGAGAGGTCATTAGCTATTAAGTTGCCTATAGTCCGTTATAACCGTCAAGCTACTCAATTACTACACAGGCTTCTATAAATTGTAACCTCTCCCAACACTTGGGGGGCATCTCACAAAATCAAAGCTCCTCTCTTCTCTCTTGTAATTATCTACTCTCCACACACATCGGAGTTAATAAAATTCCCGGCGGACTTAGTCATTGAAAGTGGATGTAGGTCTTGTTGACCGAATCACTATAAACCTTGTTTTCTTTCTTCCTCTACTTATTTTATTGCATTTTATACTACTCACTTGACTAGTGGTGTGCAAGCTAATTTGTGTATCATCACTATCAAACAATACTATCCTATTTAAACCATATGTAAAATAATCTTAATAGGTTTCTATAATTATCTGATATTTCTCCCTACTAGAATCGTATTTACAACGGGTCAAGCCTAAAAGCTAAATTATTTTCACTAATTTCTAAATCATATCCATAAGCTCATAAGGATAGACCCTAAACCAAACAAAAGTTTAAAACTTCTCAAATCCAACTTATTCACTTTTATTTTTATTATTATTGTTATTTCATTTTTTTTTACCCCGGGTATTAGAGTCCACGTACCTAATGGACTCGGGGTTCAAAATTTGGCAAATGCTACATAACACAACTAGAATGAAATCAGGCCCAAGCCCAGTAGCTTAATCAAACTAGACTATTGTTTCCCAGTGTTATTCTCTCTCTAAGTTTCAAATTCACTCTCAACGCCCCCCCCCCCTCCCCAACAAAACAAAAAAAAAGGAAAGAAAAAAGAATGCTAGATTTATGAAATCTATGGCTTCATGATCATTATGAAAAGAGCATACTAGAATCGTATTTACGACGGATCATTATGAAAGGGCAAGAACTGATATATATGGAATGTGTTTCTCAAGGAAAATCATGAAACACTTGACTCGGTACCAATGAGAATTGTTCATTGCCAAGAAGCAGCAATGAGAATTGTTTGTATAAATTTATGATTGCTATAGATGTCTTGTATTTCATTTGGATTCAACCCCAAGCTGACACAATTTTTTTGTTATTCCAAGAAAGGAGAGAAACGATGTGAATTTTCCCTCACAAATATACACGTGAAGCGCACAACAGTACTTAGAGGGGGTTAATGGACAAAACTCCTTTAGGGTCCGGTAGTAGTGTCCTTGGGGCAAAATATTTTGGACAACCCGTTTCTAGAGCCATTTGACAAACTATTTTTATTTTAAATTCAAATCCAAAATAGAAATTAGAATATATTATTATTCGGAAACAAGCGTGTTTGAGTTTTGCAAATGTCACAAATTTCATGGCAGTGTTCATCAATTTTTCTTGTTTCATTTCAAAAAATTTTTGTAATATTAATCATTGATAGAGAACTTTTGTTACTACGTTTCACCCTTTATCCGTGGACATAGTCTTTAAATCCAAACCACGTGTTATTGTATAAACTTTATTTTTTGTTTCGTTTTATTTTTGTTTGTGATATCGGGAATAACAATAAATTAAAATAAACAAATCTGTTATTGTTGCTCTTTCTTTTCCAAAATAGCTTTTGTGCAAGGAGTAGGTGCTATTAGATTGTAACTAAAAAGAAAACCTATTCATTGTCCTCATTATGACGTTTCTCGAATAGTTGTTTGAATAAATATATAAAAAGATGCACTTGATTTCTGTCTACAATTGAATTTGAAACATGCAAGTGGTAGATAACTTTATTTCCATTTTGAAGAGATCGTTGGATTCAAATATGCATCGACTTCTATTGATAACAGCATCTCATTTTGAATAGACCGATGAGCTTGAATATGTGAAAACTAACCCAACAGTAATTTAAGCGGTAACAGGAATGAATTGTAAATTCAGACTTCTTGTATTTAAATTATGGTAAATTTTTTAGGATCAGGTCATGATGAATTTATCTCTTATTAATATTCTAGTTTCGATGTGAATGACATGTTTTTGACAGGATTAGGAAGAATATTAATCAATGGGAGTATAAATTTACTCAAATATTCTTTACCGTTAAACCCAAAAAAATAAAAATATATGCGAAAACTTCTACCGATAATAGAATCTGTGAGAGATTTGCCTTACCCCTGTTTCGGCTCGAATCCCATAGTTATCATTTATGACGTGGAAATAAATATAGGATTGTTGGTGCAGGTAACATTGTTGTTGGCTTGGAATGGTTGGTGCCAACTTTTTGATGTCCTTCGTGGGTACGATCTATGACGTGGTTGCCACAATACCCCCTCTTGTGTTTAACGTTGTAATGAATGTAAAGTTTTATGGGCCTAAACCGAATATTGATGTGTCTAACTGTCAGTCCGATCGTGACTCTGACAACAACAACTCAGAACATTATTTAGTCAGTAATGTTCCATTCACTAAATTTTAGGGTTAAATTTAGAACATAAATGACAGAATTAAATTTAGAACATAAATAACATGATAGTTAATTTAAATTTTTTTATTTAATATCATGTCATTTAGGCCCTAATAAAAACTATAAATAATATACTGTCATATCATTTGTGCTCTAAATTTAGTCTCAAAATTTGATCAACATAGCATTATTATTATGGGGTCTTTGAAAACCGATACACCAAATTAGACTTATTTAGCAAAAAGTAAATAGAACAAAACATGAGTTAAAAAGACAGAAATGTTTATTTTATGGTTATTTAATTCAAAATTTCTTATTTTTAATGCACCTTAATTCATATGTTTTTTTTAATATATATAAATACGTATTTAATGAACCTTTGATTCATGTGTGTATATATATATATTAATGCACCTTGATTCATGCATTTTTTTTTTTGAAAAGTGATTTTGTTTTCAAATTATATTTAATGCACCTTGATTCAAGCGTTTTTTTTTGAAAAATAGTTTTATTTTTAAATTAATTTAATATCCGAATAATATAATAATATAACAATAACAGTGTAACAAATACACTATAACAAAGAAAGTGTCACAAATACATTGTAACAAAAACAGTGTTTAGTAGTTTTGTGTATAGAGTAACAAATTCAAAACGGAGATGAACTATTTTGAATAAATTATATGTTTGATAAAATGTAATAGTACAATATTTTGCGTAAATAACTTGTTACACTATTATTGTTATACTGTTACATTGTTAGTGTTACACTGTTACATTTATATTGTTACACTATTCGGATATTAAATTAATTTAAAAATAAAATTATTTTCTAAAATAAAAAATACATGAATCAAGGTACATTAAAAAATAATTCAAAATTTAGATAAAAGATTTAACAACAAGTATATATATATATATATATATATATATATATATATATATATATATATATATATATATATATATATATATATTAAAGTTCTCCCATAAAACTAGAAGATATTTAATGCATTATTTTTTTAAAAAAAGTGGTGCATTAAATACACATGGATTAATGGAGGGTAAAAATGTCACAATAAAAATAGATAAATTCAAATTATGTACTTAGATACAAATAAGTATTAAAATTAAATATTTAATAACTCTATATTTTTTAGTGTATATTTTTACCAAATAAGTTTAATTTGATGTACCCCTTACAATTTAACCTATTGTTATTCAGTGACCCACCGACCTTACATGAAATAATTACCTAATTATTTATGATGGATTTAATGTCTTTAATATTAATTTATTTGTTTTGTAAACGTGTTGATTCGGAAAACCCACGTAGTAAAATTGGTCGGAAAAATTGCAAAATTTGTAATTGCATTACGGTTGTTTTCCAATTAAAAAAAATGTAAAATGTATGAAAAAGTTAAACAAAAATCCAGTGGTGTAAAAGGTAGTTAAGATGACACTTTTCTCTTTAATCTTTGTGCAGGTCTTTTCTCGTATAAAGTTTCAACTTTTAGAATCGGGTTGACCAGATCTGGATCCTGCCCCGGGAACCTGAAATGTTTTCCATGAGCAGAAAAAAAAAGGACAGTTGGTTCACTTCACTGTACAAAGTGTCAGAGGAAACGGCAATCCACCCCATAGGTTGAAAAGAATCCGTCGAATAAAACGTCTTTTAGAGAGAGAAAGAGAGAGAGAATCAAAACCCGGAATTCCACTGTTTGGTTACAGTAATCTGAAGAATCTTGGGCCGTGGTCCCTTGTAGATTTGATTGGACCATTTGTTTCATTTTCCTTTCCTTTTCTATAAAGTGATCGATCCTTGAAATGAAATGAAAATGAAAAATGGACCGTTTGGTTCATTTCCTTTCCTCTTTAAGAAGGGTTTTCCTCCATGAAAATTGATGTCATGGGTCTAAAAATAGTGGTAATTAATGGGTCATGCGATGTCAAATTTATAATGTTTTAAAGTAACTTAGTTTTAGAGTTAGACAATCTTACGTTCAGCCATCTATGTAAGTGATTATAAAAAAGTAAAATATAGAAAAAATGAATATCGAGAACAAAAGAATTTAAAAGCGGAAAGACCCTAAGAAAGATAAAAATTCATATCGGATTTGAGATTTATATGCGGGGCTGACTTTGAAAGCAAAGGAATGATGTAGTGAACATGGCCTAGTTGTCTGCTCCCATTAATACGTGGGCACACCTGTGTTCAGCTCCCTGGTCCTGGAGGGACTGACCTTCTGGCTTGTCGTTCAAAATTGGCGGCAAAAATAAGGTTAAAAAAAAAAAGGAAGGGGCGGGAATTTTTTTGTCTGAAATGAATTAAATTGAATCATACACCAATAATTCTAATTAGTGTATAAAGCCAACAATCGAGGCGAGTTATTCGGATTTAGTTCGGATTCGATTTGTATAAAATTTAATTTAAAAATAAATCAAATTCTAATAATTTTTATATTTATTTTAAAACAAAAATAGACAGAGATGGGTGTCCTTAATCCATGACCTTTTTCAAAAAATTTTTTTTTTCTTTGGTCTTTTTTCAAAAAGTCCACAAAAAAAAAAAAAAAAGGGAAGGAGGGTGGGGGAGGGGGTTGGGTCTTAAGCTCAGAAAGCTTTGTATAAAAAAAGGAGAGATAGCTGATGTCAGAATCATCACAATCCCGAGAAAATAACCATTATAAACGGTGATACCACATCACTCACCGACCAATAATAATAAAATAAATAAACAGATAAATTAAACAAAAATTAATAACTAACCTGTCATGTAAGCAAATAATTCCTCACTCTTCTGCCATATAAGCTCAAGTGGACTTCACCTTTCTTATTTGATATTTTATTATTGGTTGGTGATATCATATCATCAATGGTGATATGGTATCACCATTGAATTCAATATTTACTCCACAATCCCCCCCTCGCTTTCGGCTTATGCACCAATAATTCTAATTAGTGTATAAGGCCGACAATTGAGTTGAGCTATTCGGATTTAGTTCGCATTCGATTTATAGAAAATTTAATTTAAAATAAATTAAATTCTAATAATTTTTTATATTTATTTAAAAAAAAGAGAGGGGTGTCCTCAAAAAAAGTAAAAGGGGAGGGAGAGCAGGGGGGTGAGGGGTTGGGTTTTAAGTACAGAAAGCTTTGTATCATAAAAAAAAAAAAAAAAAAAGAGAGAGAGATAGCTGATGTCAGAATCATCACAATCCCACCCCCCTCTCCCCCTTGCTTTCGGCTTTTCTGACGTGGAAGCTGAGCTGTTACTTTACGAGAATGTCCCTTGGCTACTCCCAAGAGTTGTTTAGAAAGCAAGAAAACATGTCGGCAAGGGCAAAGGAGTATTTCCCAAAAAGAAAGAAAAGGAGGGTCGATTGTATTAGACATCTTCAAATTATGCGATTTATTTTATTTTGATTTTTAATATTTTAAAAATAGATATAATCAAAATTTTTAAGGATTTTTTTGTAATAATATTATCACGTAACATTTAAATATGGGCACAAAAAAATAATTTAAATAACTTTTTAACTAAATTTTTTATCCAAATTTTGGTTAAAAAACTATCAAAATTATATAATTTTGATTATGAGGTATCAATAGTGTTGTGTTAATGTGATCCACATATTGTGTTATTCGTGTCGTATTATTGTTATTCATGTTAAGATCTACAAAAAAAAAATTATTTAATGTATTTTTAGTATTAAACATTAATCTAAACTATTTATTATCCGTATTTAAATAGTCGTTTCAATTTTATAATCTTTTATAATCGTTCGTATCAACGGGTCAGAGCTGACACCCCTCAGATATCCAAATTAAACAATTTTGAAGGTCATTATATTTCATTTTAAGTTAGAACCTGTAATTTAAATTATCCTAATTTAGTCCCATAGCTATGAATTTCATTTTAATTAAGTTATTTCGTCTATTTTTATCTTTAGATCAAATAAAAACTAGTTTGATCTGATAAACTTTTACCGTTGGATCATATATTTTCATTTGATCTAACAATAGAAATTGACGAAAAGAGTTAAGTGAGACGAAATTAATAATTAAAAAATTAAATAGAGACAATTAAAAATTTAATAATCAAATTAAAACCAAAGTTAAAATTCATGGACTAAATATGAAATTTATTCTTTTTTTTTTTTTATGTCAAAACTCATAAAAATTATAAAATATAGAGGTAAGGGACCTATTTTTTTAATTTTTTTGGCCTTTTTGGACCGTAGCCTTATCGAAACTCAAAAGGGCAAAGGAAAAAGGAATATTTATGGGGTCGCACGTGATGAGCGCCATATCGGAGAAAAAGGTCTGCTCACGAGATTGGCGCATGTCATGTGCGTCGGCGGGATTCCCAAAAAACGGAAAAAATAATATTATATTGGTTGGTTATGTGTTGCATAGATCGGTGTGTAATCAGTCCCGTCCGTTTGACAGTTGACTGATCAGTTGGTCAAAAAAATACAAAAAGATTTAGAGCATCATTTTAGTTATTTTAACAAGTAAAAATATAAAATTAGTGCTCCCATCGTCTTTTTATCCCGCTATCTATTTTACCTCCTTCCATTTTTCACTTGCTACTTTTGGGCTACGTTTCTTTTACGTCAAATTTCTATGGTTTCATCGTCTTGGCCTTCAATCAAGTCTCTCTATCTCTTTCTCT
Organism: Ilex paraguariensis; assembly: GCA_963454935.2. Lineage (NCBI taxonomy): Eukaryota > Viridiplantae > Streptophyta > Magnoliopsida > Aquifoliales > Aquifoliaceae > Ilex > Ilex paraguariensis. Next base: position 27,860 of record CAUOFW020003309.1, read on the forward strand.
CTTTGTTGCTTTATTATGTTTGAAGTAGAAAGGGCCCGATACTTTCACTGGTATGCTCCGATGGAGGTTGGAGGCGAAACGTCCCCTTCTCCAAAAAACAAAATTTTGAAACCCCCAACAAATTGTGAAATCTTCCCCAAATTTTAAAAACTCTCTCAGTTTTATGTATAATAGAATATTTATATTTAGACCCTATGAAATATTAATATAAGTATTTGAGAAAATCTTAAATTTATGAGATATATCGTGCAATTAATTTTTTTTATTTAAAGTGGATGAGTATTAAATTGTCATTAAATTGTATTATTTAAAGTTTAATTAGAATTGTTATTATTGTATGATTTTGGTTGGGTTGATATACACGCTTTGAGTTGAATTTTTGAATTAAATTATTGAAAATTAATTAAAATTAATTGAAATAATCAGTTAAAATAGAGAGCATGGTTGAGTGAATTTTAAAAAGTGATTAGTTAAAGTAAAAAATATAATATTTAAATATATTTTGAATAGCTATTTTACTGAGCATGACTGAAATTGCTCTTGGTTGGAAAAATAACTTGGGCTAGTTATTAGAACAAATTATAGTTTCTACCACCAAAAAATTTCATATTTTTAATTTATATTCTAAAATTTTTTAATGGGTTAATTGCACTGGAGGTCCCCAAAGTATGAAATTTGTCTCATTTTGGTCTTCAATATTTCAATTGCATCATTTTGATCCCTGAACTATTGAATATATTTCTATATGGTCCCTTAGACAGGCAGTGTTCAGACTGCTAATAAATTTTTATCATAAACTTGACACATGATATTTAAATATGGACAAAAAAATAATTCGAATAACTCTTGACTAAATTTCTACTCAAATTTTGGTTAAATACCTACTTAAATTACACAATTTTGATCATGAGTTATCTAAATTTTGGTCAAAAATAACTCATATTACACATTTTTTTGTCAAGAACTATCTAAATTTTGTTTAAAAACTATCAAAATTATTTTTTGTACATATTTAATTATATACGTGACAAGTTTATGATAAATTTTTTTTAGCAATTTGGACGTTGTCTGCTTGAAGGACCATATAGAAACATATTCAATACTTTAGGGATTAAAATGATGTAATTGAAATATTAGAGACCAAAATAAAATAAACCTCATACTTTGAGGATCTCTAGTGCAATTAACTCTATTTTAATTTGCGTAGTGCATCGTCAATCAAATAACGATATAATAATGTGCTCTATCTATCTTAAGTAAAATTGAGTACAAAATTTTATTATACTTAAAAATTAGTATCTTGCAATTGAGTGTCTATAAAAATAGGAAAATATAATAAAAAAAATGTCGAAAAAGACAACAAACATTTAATTTTGAAATGCATTGCTATATTTTTATCTAATTAAAATTATAATATGAAAAAATTTAATCTTTTAGTGAATAAATTAAAAATATAAAAATCTTTCATAATGGAAGGTGACATTCAGCCTAGATATTATCAAATTGTCACTCAATTATTAGTTTAGGGCAAATTTAATTTAATTACTTTGTGAATTGAAATCGATTGGTTTCGTGTTTATAGTTTATATTAATCACTATAAATTACAAATTCAATCAAATTTGATTTGATCTAAACAATTGGGTAAATTTGATTTTTAATAATGTTTTTTTAATGTCAACTCAAATTTCATTAATTATACTTCAATTTTATGTGCTTAGATGTTTGTATATTTACATGGACATTATTAAATTGACCTATTCTTAAAATAAGAAGAATATATTCAAAGCACATCTAGAGTAAAGAGCGGAATCCATAAAGCCTAGAGAGAGGCAAAATAGATAAATATTTGTATTTGACAAGGATTGATCCCTTGACTTCCTATTTAAGAAATCTAAAAAAATTGACAGAGTCAATATACAATTCACATCGAATTATAGTAGGGGTAAATGTTAGAATATGTAGTTTCGAATCTACAAAAAAATTATTTTTAAGTATTTAGGTTTTGATTTTTATATCATAATTACAAAAAATCAATTCAATACAAGTCTAATTGAATTTTGACTTGGGGAGAGTTTGATTCAAAGTTGAAGGCAAATTTTCAAGTCGCTTGTAATAAATAAAGGTACCATGGTATAGAATATGATATTTAGTGATCCTAGCCTAGAATGCTAGTATCTTTAGGTAAAAACTTCATGAAGAAAAAAAACATTATTTCAGAGGCAATCATTGAAGATGATGACTTTATGAAAATAAACTACAAGAGCAATTAGAAGTTTTGACAAGTAAGCCTTTTTTTTTTTTTTGGGTATTCCAGTTGTCCCGAAGAATTTTAACAATACATTTTTTCATTCATTCATCAAACTAATGTTGAATCTTGTGTAAAAGTCGTCTTTCCATTCAAGTGAATAAATCTATAGATGGTGACCTCCAAGAGATATGTACATATGAGATATTTAAACCCCGACTTAAACTTTCTGAAGCGTTTATCCAATTATCGCTAAGCTATATTCCCTTGGGGGTTGTGACAAATAAGATTTGCTAAGTCCAAATGACCAGCATAAAATATGTGATAGTGGACAACATGTAGGGTAGTTGAGTAGGTAACTAAGTGATCTTGGAATCGCAAAATATTCATATTTTTATCAAGTCCGACGAAATTTAGTGTTTTTTTTTTTGTGTGTGTTAAATCTGACAAAATTAATTAACGAAAAGGGATATGAATCTGGCCTATACGAGTCGTCTAAGATGAAGTTGTCGTTGGCATAGATTACGGTTCTCAATTGTGTACAACCATAAGAAAGAAGGGAAAAGAATGAGGTGTAATTTAGAAATTGTTAGTGCTCATAAGGTTGGAGGAGCAAATATTGAATGTAACTGTGATATCATGTTACTATTGATGACATGGTATCACCAACAAATAATAAAACTCTAAGTGGATAAGATAAATCCTACGTGGGCTTACATAGAGGTAGAGTGGATAGTTATTTGTTTACATAACAAGTTAGTTATTAATTTTTGTAGGGTTTATTTATTTATTTATTTTAATATTATTGGTAAGTGACACTACATCATATTACTATGTAATATCATCGTTGTAATGAATATTTTCTCAAACTTGGAGGCACATGCTATTAGTAAATATTCATGGTTGTGATTGCCGGAAATATTCATTTCTATTTTTTTTTAAATGTTTGAGACTCGAGAGTCATTTGAAGCATGTGTCTTTTGGATACTTTATTTTGTCATAAATTTAAATTTTGACAATCTTTTGAATTCAGACTATAAAAAATTTATTCCACATGAATTTTCTTGTCTTGATGTAGATAGTTTGCCTTTAACAGAACTGAAAAGGAAATTAATCGAGATGCGCATAAACTGACTCAGATATCCTATATCGTTAAACCAAAAAAAATCTCGTCAAACCAAGCAAATGAGGCCAATTGAGACGTTTTTTAAGGCTTAAATTTTAAAACTCAAGATATTAGTCATTAGAACTTGCGCAACGCCATTTTAACTTAATTTATTAATCTAATTTATTGTCATGATCATTTATAAACTATTAAATTGATAGTAGCCACCAATATTTATGGATACTCGTAACTAATTGAATAATTATTATAAATCAAGTCAACAAATTATATCAACGGAACATTATTGTTAGAACTTTACCCAATCATCAACTATCGTGACAATTTATAATGGGGCTACTTTGATGCTTAGGTCATGCATGTCATTCAGTTGCCGAAGAAGAAGCCGATAAGGATATCACTACTGACCTAGAATGAGGGAAGCACCTGAAAATAGGATCGACTGGGCCAATGCCCCAGACAAATCCCAGCATTTCGGGTCTGTGTCTCATTTTCGGTCGGACCAGACTTTAAAAAATTAATTTAATTTGTTGAGTGAATAATGTTGCAGTATCATCGTCTTAATAGTATTATTGTAACTGTAATTTTTAAATTTTTTTTATTGAAATTATATAAATTGACACATATTAAATTAATAAATTAGATTAATTTTTTAGATCGGAATAAATATGGTGGTTGAGTCTAGGCCCTAGGGGCATATTGGTGCTGCCCTCATTACGGGCCACTGAAATAAAAATGCCTTGGCTTCATAAGGCAAATTGAAGTGCCCATCGCATAGATATTGCACCTTTCGCTACATCCAGGACTATCACTACTCTTTCACACTTGATTTTTGTGGACACTTTTTTGGTGGCAGACACCAAATTTACAGCCACGACTAAATACTGGGTGTAACGGTAATATCACATTATTATTATTATTATATAATCTAATAATAAATGTATAAGTAGACAAAGTGAATCTCATATTTTTGCACAAGAATTTTTTTTTCTTACATAGACATAGGCTTGTCAATGGATCGGATTATGGTCCGAATTCGATTAACCTTATATAAATTAATATCTTATATCGACAATTCGAATATGAATCTAATATCTTATATATCACGAATTCAGATTAGGATTTATATATATCTGGCCCGATCTGAATTATTTTTATATTTTTATATAAATATTAAAAAAATTTAGTTGAAATTTAAACATAATTTGGTAAAATTTAATTAATTAAGTTATTTAGATTGGATCGGGATTTCAAATCGGTTCGGATTGTTAACGGATTTAAATATGAACCACAAAAATAAAATTCGTCAGATTATCTGATCAAATTCATATCGGACTTCTGATATTGAATTTAAATTTAGATCAGACAGAATCCGATTTAAATTCGATCCGTTGAGACATACTTACATAGACATGGTAATTATTAAATTAAATGAGATCCACTTGTTTGCGTGTTAACATGCTAGTGACCGATTATATTACCTGACAATAGTAACGTAATATCAACGTTACATTCAATATTTACTCCACTTCCATCCAATGGAGTCCATGGGGATTCTTCAAGGAATTTTCAGATCTTTCGAGATCTATCCTCTAATATGAGGTAAAAAAATTAAAATAAATGATTTTAGTTCTAATCTTTATAAAAAGAAAATTGATTCTTGAATTTCTTTCACGCTCATGTCACGTTGAGGTATTGTAAAAGAAAAAATTACAAAATTAAATTCAATTTATTTTAATCAATTAGTTAATATGTTGGTTAACCATATTCTGAAATATAAAATAAAAAAAAATTAATAATTTATTAATTGTTTATCGAGCTGTAAAAAAATTCAACAAAAGACAAAAACATAATTTAGTAAACACGCCATGTTACGTAATGTGCAGTTCACCATGATTGTCACCAACGTACATTGTGATTTAACACCGACCCATGTGCTGTGTTCACGGTAATACCAGAGTCTCTTTACGAATGATAGCTCAGAGGATGATGTTCTTATCATACCCACCAAAAAAAAAAAAATTATCATTCAACACTTTACTGTTGTACGTCGAGGACAAAACGCTATGGAGACCGAAGAATAAGTTTAATTCCACTGAATTATAGTAGTTGCGGAGGTTCAAACTTAAACATTAAACGAAAAAATTTAAATTTTTATCCACTAATTTATTCACTCGATGGTAAAACACATGTAATTGTGAAAGATCGATGAAACTTCTGAATAATCTGGATAAGATTTTTCCCAAAAATGTTTTGCCAACCATCCAAGTGAAACTGGTAAAATTTCCATTTTGAAACAAACCTAACTATTCCCTTTCCTAGTGCCAAAACTCAAAAAGATATAACAATAATAAACATCATGATTTAAATAAATTCATGAATGAACCTTCCTTCCAAAAACCATAAGTGTCACAAAACCGATTGTATATCTGGTTCTCTTTGCATCATGTGGTTTTCAAAATGTGGGAATAGTTTTACACAATCTCTTGATAAGTATTTGTTACTCCAAAATTTGTTAAGATCAATGAAAATATTTTAATAGACAAACAATTTTCAACCGATTGTTCATGAGAGGTTAAAATGCCTTATTTCAGGACTCTTTTAGATGAAAATAACAAACAAACACATAGTACCGAGAACTAATAAAAGAATTCATTCAATCGAAGATACTTCGGTTATAAAAAGTCTGAATAAACAGTCTTGATTGCAACAATAACCATTTTTTAAAAACTACTCTAAAATGCCTAGATTGTAGGCGTTTGTGAGCGTTTGAGTGTATTATTCATCTTTTCCACTGCATACTCTTTTACTAGGGCCGACCCTATAATATAAAAATAAAAGCATGGGCTTTTACTATAATATAGCCTAACAAAATATTTTTTGAAAGAGTAAACCAACCAAAAAAATTAAAAATTTGGGCTCAAAAGTTTAGACCACCTTAAATAATCACATTTATTACAAGATAAAAAAATATTAATAAAAAAAGTGCTGACAAAATCCATCTCTTTCTCCAATCGAAAGAAGTATAATAAGCATTTATCTTTAGTAAAAAAAACAAATTCAAACCAAACGCATTCTTTACTTCTCTTAAACTTGTTTTTTTTTGTCATTTGGACGCAAAAAACCAATTAAACCATTAATTCTAATTAAAAAATTTTTTGATAAAGTTTTTATTCGTAACAAATAAAATATAACAAAAATTTAGGTGAAAGTTGCACAAATAAATAAGTAAAATTCAAAGATAATAAAATAATTCAAAAGAAAGATAACAAGAATTTATTTATAATAAGATCAACCATCTAATACCACAGTTTTGATAAAAAACATATAAAACAAATAAACAGAACATAAAAATTAATTTTATTCCTATAAATATTTATGATCAAAAATCATATTATTAATCAAAAAAATAAATTAGCAAAATTTGAAATAAAAAATAATTAGCAATTTTGAATCTCATTAACAAGTAAAAATAATAGATTTTAAATTGAAAAATTAAATTATTATTAATAAAATTAAAAAGTCTAATTGGTTGTCATTGTTGTAGGCTCTAAATGTTGTTGAGCCACACCTGTCTTTTATAGCTATTATTTTCGACGATTTTACTTTTATTAGCAGTTATTGAATGATAACCTCCAGTTAATTATTCCTCTTTTTCGAATATAATTGTGATTGATCATCTCTCGCATTTCTTTAAATTCTGGCACGTGGCGTCTTCTCAATGCATTCAAATTACCAAATATTAATTCATTAAATATTCTTAAAATATTATATTTTATGTCCAAACGGTATCTGATCTAGATACTTCAGTATTATTTCCTTCAAACTTCTTTCATGACATATCACCTATAGTGGTTTTACTTAAATTTACAATAATAAAAATACATTGAAAGAGAATTAAAAGAAATATCACCTATAGTGGTTTTACTTAAATTTACAATAATAAAAATACATTGAAAGAGAATTAAAAGAAAGTGGACCGAAAAAATGGGAAACTAGGAGTGACCTAGGAGTCTGTTTGGTTTGCGTTTCAAAAAACAGTATAGGTCTGTTTGGTTTGCATTTCAAAAAACAGTATCCGAAAACAGTTTTTGAGAAGAGTTTTAAAAAATTTGTTTTGTTAGATGATTTCAAAATAATTTTACAATATAGAAAATAGTAAATCTTGTTTGGACAGCCTAAATATATATTTGAACAAAAATTCAATCATTAATAAAAAAATATAAAAAAGTTATTTTATTTTGACAATTTCATAATATTTATACGTATTTATATAAATATATATATATATTAAACAAGTGTATATATATATACTCATATCTGAACATTTAAAATTATTCTCCTTGTTTTCAAAATTTTCAAAGAAAACAAACTATACTTGTTTTCTGTTTCTTTGACTCAAATCTTATTTTTTTTTCAAAATTTAGAGAATAAAAATACTAAACAAACAAGTTTTAGGTGTTTTTAAAATTTGAGAACAAAAAACAGTTTTCGAAAATTAAATCAAACATGAACCTAATTTTTGGGAGAATTAATGAGTGGAATAGGAGTGGGAGTGAGCTAGCTACCATATAATTATTGTGCCTAAAACTAGGAACAGAAAAATATGGAGGCAACACACGGAACCATGTGCTAGAGACATGAGCCAGCAGGCACCGCAAGACATGCGTATGTGGGTGCGCACCCAATCTTTGACCAGGAACCCCCCGGGGGGAAGGAGGCGAAGGTGGGGGTTGGGAGTGGGTGGCCATACATTCCTGTCCAACCTAACCTAACCCTTTGGAGCCACTAATGTTCTGTTTAATAGAAAACAAGAAAAGTAAAAGAGGTAAAAAGTAGGAATGATATATATATGTTTGGTAGAATGAATGAAAAATAAAAATAATTAATTTTTTTTGTGCTTGGTAAGATGCAAAAATATATATATATTTTTTTATATTTTATTATTGTATTTATATATGAAATTCATGTATACAAAATATATGTATTAGTCAAAGGATATATAGGTAAATAAGATACATTTCAACATAAATAATTAATTTTTCATTTACTTTCCTTTCCGTCAAAGAGAAATTGATTTTGGTGAGTTGGAAGGAAAACTTATCCATCTACTTTTTCAACCTTAATATTTTTCTTCCTTACCAAATATGATATTTTATCTATCCTTCCAACTTTCCATACTTCTAACTTTTCATCTTTTTCTTTTTTTATCGTACCAAATAGAGTATAAATTTCACTAAAAAGCATAAAACCAAATTAATTTTGAGAAAAAGAAAGATATCGGGTTCTTTCCTTAGTCCCATAATTTTCTAAATTCCTCACGTTCTGGGTGCGAATTCTTGCGAAAGCATTCTCTTATTTAATTATATGTTTATTTATTATTATGACTCAAATTTTTATTTGGGAAGTACTCACACGGACCTAAAAAAACATATCAAATTAGAACAATATTTGTAAACTATAATTGCTATTTTAGAACTTTATTATAATCAACATATATATTTAAAAATTAATTAGTGTCTCATAGTTGTGCATCAATTTTTAATTTTTTATATTTTATTTATATTAAATTTTTATGAATGAATTATATTTGTATGCATATAATATGATACTCTCAAATGAATTATATCTGTATGCATATAATATGATACTCTCAAGGCACTTCCACTCTCAAACTTTTTTGAATGTTAACATTTTTGCACACCTATCTCTGGCTCTATGTAATCTAAGTTCTTTTCTCTTTGAAAAGTATCTATATATGAAGTAGCTTTAGTGACATTTTTGAAACATTATCAATGCGCTTTTGATCCAATGATATTTTTTTATTTTGGGAAGGTTTTGTCTTCTTGAAATTAAGAATTTAAATTCTTTGGGCAAAAAAAAAGCGTGGTGGGATAGTAGGACGAATCTCAATTGTTAGATAAATTGTATCCAAGCTTTTGATGTGAGTTTGAATTTTCACCGATGTGCAAATCCTAATTTAACTGGTGTATGAATTGTGAAACTGGTTCTTGCACTCGATGTTTACCCTTAGTTCTATTCAAACTCAAGAGTCTGAGTGACATAAACGCTCTTTTACTTGCCAAGAACATACCATAAATTTTACTAGTTACCACAAAAAGAAATACATTTTTGAAACGTTTACAATATGTAATTGATGAAATTCACTCACGTGAGTCTCCCCTTTTGTGTCGGATACTTCAATTGTTTTTTTAAAAAAAACAAAATATGATAAATAGATCAATAATGGAATTCATATGAGTCTCAAGCTTAGTTTTAGACTCGAAATTGTCTTTTACATGAAAATTTAAAATGACATATTCATTGTACTATATATGTATGTCACAACATTGATTGATAAAAAAGTGAATTAGTACCTAAATTCGATATGGGTTTTTTTTTGTGAAATGGGACAAATCATTCTATTTAGTTTAGTGCAATTCATGTGGGTCTTAAGCTTGTGTATATAGTTAAATTGTTGATATTTTTTATTGGGTATCTAGATTTTTGTCGATTATTCTCTCGAATTTTAAATTAACCATCGTAACTCGAGTTAATTTAAGAATCAAATTGTCGTTTACAAGAATTTAAGGAAGACATTCCTCCTAGTATACAAGTTAGTCCTAACTTCAACTAATAAAGGCAAAATTTGTACAAAAATGAGTCTTTAATTCATTATATTTCGCCTATAGGATATGATTTATTAAAATTCACTTGAGTCTCACTCTTTTTGTCAGACCCTCAACATATTTTTTTATGTGAAATATGATGAAATTCATATCTATCTCACCATCTTTACGATAATAAAATCTGAATACTTATAATTACCTATTAAATTACAGATATCAGTTAGAGTCTAAGAAACACTAGGAAGAATCGAACCTTTCACGTTTGCAGACTACAATTCATCACTAAGTCCAACCCACACTGCTGACTACCCGTGCGGGTTACTTTTAGTCAAATTAAAGGGCATGTGCATTCCACATATAACTAAGTCCATTTTGTTTAATAAAAATATCAATAATGGGTTCTAGATATGCAAAATGTTTTTTTTAAAACCTCATCACGTTTTGCCCTTTTTCATCAGTTTTCTTCAACCCTTATTAACCTACTTTTATACTCTCACTAACTCA
>CAUOFW020003310.1:0-38357 GCA_963454935.2 Ilex paraguariensis
TTATACCTTATAAATGAGATATTAACATTAGAGTCATCATCCTTAGAGTATCTCTTCTTTATAAATGAAGGGCCCTCTCTCCCTTACGTGGTTATTTTATTTACTAAATGAGGTTCCCTATTTTATTTTTTTTTGGTTGTATAAATATAAAAGAAAACCCTATAAAGTTTTTATCATAAATTAGTCTCTTAATTATTAATTCAGTCTTAATTAAGTCTTCCATCAATTTTTATCCTTAGATCAACTATAGATTATTCTAATCTAATCCATTTTAACGTTGATCTAATGATGAAAATGAACGAAAGACTTAATTGTGACAATTAAAAATTTTATGAATCAAATTGAAACCAAAAGTAAAGGTCAAAAATTAACTATGATTTTTACCAAAAAAAAAAAAACGAGTCTAATGATGGATCTGGACCCTCTGCTGTTAGTTTTTTAACAACAGTGGTGCTATTGGTCAAAACGACATTGTTTCGCACTAAAATGACATCATTTTATTAAGGGTTAATTATAAGTTGCGCATCGAAAGATCTCTCGAATCTCAATTTGTACCTTTCAAAGATAAAAAATTTTAATTTACACTTTCAAAAATATAAATTTATATCAATGAGCACCTGAAACTAACAGTCGTTAGTTTGCTGTCTAAAAATAATTGAGTTACACCTAGACCCCCTCAAATTTGTCATTTAATCATTTGGACATCTTCACATTTCTCCTGACTTTGTACACTTGTAAAACATAACCCCTTGTCATTAATATATATTAATATAACTGTTAAAGACATTATTTTATCCTAATAAAAATTATAATTTTTATACTACCATTTATTTTATGGACTTGTTATATTCTAAAGTTTAAAATTAAGCTTACCATTTGAATGTCCAATATAATGCAAGTATTTATATAAAATTTTTTATATCCAATGCAATACGTCACATGAACAGAATTATTTGGATGCCCAATTGAGGAAACATTTTTAGTTATATTTAGATTCTCAGGGATGTAAGTAAAATATTTTAAATGTGAGGGGTCTAGGTGATTAAATGACAAGTATTAGGGAGTCTAGGTATAATTTATCTATTTAGTTTTAAACGGCAAAGTGTCGGCTGTTAGCTTCAGGTACATACTGATATATATTTATATTTTTGAGGGTATAAATTAAGATTTTTTATTCTTTAAGATACAAATTAAAAATTAGACAATCTTTCGAGATGTAATTTACAATTATTTTTTTATTAAATAGAACGGAGTCGTTGTAGTGTGAATAGACGTTATTTTGGGGAATAACACCTCTTCTGTAGAGTAGAACATCCAGACTCGTCTAATGATTCCACATAATAGTAAAACCATATGGACCCTCCAATTGGCTTGGCATCCCAGTTTTCTAGTGTTAATCAAATGATCAAGATTGTATAAAAGACATGATCAAGAATCCATGTAACTTCCCGGGCCCTTTTTTTTATTTTAATTACCTGTAGCCAACATCCTCGTTCTCTTATGGGTTTTGGTCGATTCACGTTATGGCCGAGGAAAACCTGCGACCAACAATTATAAGTTTTTTTTTTCCCACTGAAATAGCTTGTTTTTTAGGGTTGATAACAAACGAGACTAATCCGAATTGAACCGAGCCTGAATAATTTGACTCGGTTAACCATCCTACTTGTCTTCCATGTGCCATGGAAAATGGTTGACAATCATTTTCACTAGTTTATTGCAATATTGTGGAATTTTTCTTGACAAATCCCACAGAGCGACTAATAGTTTCGCTTGAAAGCGCCATTTCTCCCCTATTCCCTCCTACTCTAACCATATTTCAAAGGCGTCACTTTCTCTAACCTCTGACTGTGGACCATACAATAACAATTCATAAGTTTTGATGTGCATAAGTTTTGACATTTTTTTCCCTCATTAGTGAGGTTGATAAGTATTACATCTTGAATCTTACGCTATGTTTGGTACATGGTATTAGGCCTTAGGAATGGAATGGACATTCCATGGGAATGCCTATTCTAATATTTGATTTGCAGGATTTAAAATCCATTCACATTCCAAAGGAATACCTAATTCCACAAATTATGGAATTGGGGCATTACCAAATCCAATGTGGTATTCTCCATTCCCAAGCCACTCAGTAATAGCTCAATCCATCTGAAAAAAAAAAAATCCCGATCGCTCAAATCACAGGCAGGACTTGTTTGCTCTCGTCTCATCTTCTCTCTCTCTCTCTCTCTCTCTCTCTCTCTCTCTCTTTTTCTCTCTCTCGCACACACTCTCATGAGATCTGCGTCTCTCTCTCTTTGAGATTTGAGACTCCATCTTTGTAGAGGCTCCCTACTATCAATCTCAAAGCTTCACTCTCGACAAAACAAGGATCAGATTTGTTACAAAAAACAACTGAGACAAGCTCAAGTCTAACACAATTTCAAGTAATTTTTAGATCTGACCTAGAATTGTAGAATTTTGCAATTTTTCTCGAAAAAATTTGCTTTATGAGTAATTTTTAGCTAACCTAGATCCAAATTTCTATAGCAATGTTTTTTGAATTTGTTAACTGGAATAAGTTATTAACATAAGTACTCATTATAATGAAGTATGCAATAAGTTAGAAATTTTATGAAAAAATTATTGTGGTTAAATTTCATTCCATTCTAATAGAAATTATTTATCCAAACTTTGTAATGGAATGGGCATTCCATTCCAAGACTTAATCCCAATTAATTGTCAAACATTTAAATGGTAATACACAATCAATTCCATTCTCTAGCTAATTACATTCCCACTTAAAGGCATTACTGTGCAGCGTTACTGTTTTTTATCTTTGTTGAATTCACTTTTAGCTCTCTCAATTGAAGTTTTTTATTGGGTCGGGGGAAGGAGACGATGAGATTAAGTTTCAGCAGCGAGTATGGTGGTCATTAAGCCAACTGCTAACCTCCTCTCAATTGAAGTTTGAAACAGTTAATTTTCACACATTCACTCTCAATATACGAAATTTAAAGCAGAGGCCCTATTGATTAGATGCATGTTGAATTGCTATAGTGGTATTTGGTAAATGTTTTGGTACCACTGCCATTGATGGTAACTATTTGATAACTTGTTTAGTTTAATGGACAGGTTTTCAGGTCAAGTGGGCATAGCACTGGACTGGCCGGAGCTCCAAAAACGTCATGGCCTGAATTGGTAGGTCTGACAGCAGGAGAAGCAGAGAAAAAGGTCAAGGAAGATTTTTCAAGGGCTGAGATTCAGGTTGTTCCACCAAACCATTTTGTTACTACGGATTACAGAACAAGTCGAGTCCGAATACATGTTGATTCCTCAGGAAAAGTTGAGAGGCCACTGAGAACTGGCTAGACTATTTGTTACTTCCCCTGAAAATAATCACTTCTGATCAGTCCTTCCAGCAATAAACCTTGTAGAACTATTCCATATTATATTAAGAATATGCTGATGAAAGCTTCTCTTCTTCACTGTCTACCATGTATTTGGTTTGGTCATTAATGAATATTGTGTATGTACTACATGTAACTTAATACATATGAACAGTTGACATAACAACAGGTTTTGGTTGGCTAAGTGAAGTTCGAAATGTGCAGGGATAGGTACCCTGGTGGTTGTAACATTTACCAACCCCATCTTGCCAAACTGACAAAGAATGAGCTTTTTACCAAATCAGGGTGGTTTGGGAAAAAATTTTTTCACAATGTGGTTGTTTTGAAATTAATTCTCAAATTTACGTAGTTTTTTAAAAAGTCAATTACCCTAAAAATGACATGTTTAACTGACGACTTTAAAATAAAAATGTCAGTTAAGTTGACTTTTTCAAAGCAAGAACAGTTTGTGTAGTGGCATTGGAAACATCATTTGGACAACCCTTTTTTGGAGCATTTATGGCTTGACAAAACAAGAAGTAGAAAGAACGACAAATGAAGAGATGCCTGGGATTTTTAGTAACCATGGAATACAGACCAAACTGAGTCCTGATACTCCTTGATGCCTCGGGAAATGTTGCCAATCCACCGAGGATTGTCTAAACTGAATCATCTTCAACGAAATAATCAACGTGGTCCTAAAATTTCATTTACAAAAGAGCTAAAAACCAATATACATGGGTACAAAAAAAAAAATTGCAAAATAAGGTTCTAATTAGACCCATTTACAAAAAATGATACGAACTATAGTCTTTTATAATTGACCATAACGTAATTTCATATTTTGAAAGCGCTGATAACATCATTATAATCAAGTAAAAAAATATGGTAAAAAAAAAAAGATAAATTACAAGTTGATATAGATTGAATCATGGTAAAAAAAAAACAAAATAATTGTAGGGGTGGGAATTTCAGTTGGCTTTGTCCATAAGAGTAGGGGTGTTCAAATTTTCGATTACCTGTAAATTCTGATCCTATCCTACCTTACTAGACCTTACTGATCGGCCACCCAAAATAATCGAGTAGGCCAACGGAAGATCTTTTGATATTTCGCAAAAAATCAAAATGGATTGCGGAATACCAACAATATATATGATGTATTGATATTTATGCTTTTCTTGTTATGTTTTATTGTAATTATCTATGTATTATCAAATTTATTATATTTTTTTAAGTGTTATTAGTTTATTGTGTTAGTTAATTAGTGCATGTTACTTAATTAAATTGTTAAAATGATTTAAAAATTAATAAACCCGATTTCTTATGACTTCCCACCCGATTGTTTTGAACGGAATTCGGGTAGGAATAGTACACTTAATCGTGAAGGGTAGGCCAAAAAAAAATTCTTTTATAAAGTAATGGGTAAGAAAAAATAATAAACACCTGTTCATTAAAGTGTCCATCTAACTAATTTCCAGAAGCAATTTATTTGATTTTCTTTCGATTGGTACAAAGTTTTTGATCTATTTACTCAGCTTGATTGATGATGATTTATTTTACAACTTATGTTGAAGGCTTGATTGAGAGTCTAGTACAAGAGATAAGCTCTAAGAATCAGTATATTGCAACTTAAGAATCAGGGATTTTACAATGCTCTGGCTTATAACGAGATAAGCTTACCACATGTTGGAAAACTAGGTTAATTCTCGCACCCAAACAAATGTTCTTTACAAAGCCAGTCTATGTACCTCATTTTCCATTTTTATTTTGCATTCTTAAATCTGAAAATTGGATAAAAAAAGTCCTGCTTCGGGGTTGAGAATTCCATACATGAAATGTGCTAAACTTCAGTCTACTTGTCCTAGAGATGCAATGGCTTCTGTTTAAATGAATTGCAGAAACTTTTTGATAGAAAACTATTTGGAAGCAAATCTTCTACATCTCAGTATAGCTATATTTACATGGAAGTCACTCTCATGCCTAAATAAACGAAAGGAAAATAATAGTCGTCTCGAGGGTTAAAATAACCAGAAGTTCTTGATCATCTGCTTCCAAAGAGAAGGGATTCTGCAACAGATGGTGAATGTGGACATGCAAACTCCATAGAAAACGGATACGACATGGAAAAATCATCAAAGCCCGGACGATTTGCAGAGGTTAGGCCAGTGGCCGAAATACCAAGTGATGATAAGTCAGGCAGAAGAATGGAGCCCTCCAAATACTGTAGAACTTGCCTCATACTCGGCCTAGCTACAGGCTCTGATTGAGAGCACAACAAGCCAAGCTTCAATACCAACTTCACTTCATCTGCAATGTAATCAGTACCCAAATTTGGATCAATTACTTGAAGAATCTCACCTCTGCTCCAGCACGAAAAAACCCAATCGACTAAAACCAGATTCTGATCATCTGATTCTCGTCGTGGTTCTATTGGTCTCCTTCCACAAACAACCTCTAGCATAAAAGCCCCAAAACCATATACATCAGTGCTTATTGTGGCCTTGCCAGTTCTGGCATGTTCAGGGGCTAGATACCCAAAAGTTCCGGCCACAATGGTTGTTTGAGGGTCAGTCCCATGATCATACAATCTCGCGAGACCAAAATCGCCTAATCTTGCATTTAATTCACCATCTAATAAGACATTACTGGCCTTGACATCTCTGTGAACCACCACTTGTTCCCACCCTTCATGTAGATAGAATAGTCCTGATGCTACACCTTTGATGACTGCAACTCTTTGGCTCCAATCCAAGGTGAATTGTGGTTGGTCGTAGAGGAACTTATCTAGACTTCCATTGGGCATATACTCATAAACCAAAAAGAGCTCTCCTTTACGCCGGCAATAACCCAAGAGAGATACTAAATTCCGATGGCGTAACCGACCAATACTGACTACTTCAGCAACAAATTCCCTAATCCCTTGTCTTGAATCATGAGACACCCTCTTCACTGCAATTTCAATTTTAGAGGTGGGTAAGATCCCTTTGTATACCCTACCAAAACCCCCAATCCCCAATATATCTCTGTCTCTAAACCCTTTGGTGGCAATATACAAATCTTTGTACTTGAATCTATGTGGTCCATAGTCAACTTCCCAATCTTCAAGCACTTCTGCAAACTTTCTCTTCCTTCTTATATGAAAAATTAGGCCTGAAATCACTAATAACACAGACACAATAGAAATCACAGGCAACCCAATCTCCAACATTTTCGATTTCTCTTTAGGTCCAAGTCGAGGAAGTCGAGAGAGATCAAGCCCTTGAGCCATGCCATTCATCTTAAAGCTCCACCCCAATATATAATGGGTAGTGGGGATTGAACCAGTAGATGATGAAAAGCCTGCATACATGGTCTGATTCATAACCGATGAAAGATCCCGGGACAAAGATAAGAGTGGAGTATTTGGCTTACCCACGTTTATTGGAGCTAAAGTGACTTGAATTTGCTTAGCATCACCATCATAATCCACCCAAACTTGAATTGGGTCTCGACTAATGAGCTTCAAGTCCTGAAACTCACCATTACTACTAGCATAATATCCTGCTGGCTCTGATACTTTGGATTCTAATCCATTAATATCAATTCCAACATGGTTGTTATTGATGTCTTTAAGATCGGGATTTTGGATTGTATCGAGTTCAACTGCAAAGATATGGTTGTTGTCATTGCCATTGTTGGTGTTATCAAAGAGACCAAGATACTCGCTTGGAAAAGATCGTGGAAGGCCTCTAGTGGGTGCAATCACAAAAGCCATTCCATTGCCACCCCGAGTCAGAGAATCCGAGACAATACTGAATACAAAAGAGGTGGAGAAGGAGAAAACTGAACCAGTTGATGAGTTCTTGAAGTTGATGGGATTGGGATAGAAGGCATAACCCTTTTGCAGGTCGGTGGTGTTGGTGAGCCTCAAGAGGCCATTGGGTGTGAACTCAGCTGCGCCGTCCAGACTCAGGTTGGCCGCTGATCGAAATTCATTGTAGATGAAGCCAAGATCTTCTTCTTGAGAGGCTGCTAAGCCAATAACATAGAGAGACACCACCACCACCATTTTTACAAGTTTACAAAACATGGCTAAGTTTCGGCAGACTATGTTCACAATTCTCTCTATTTATGTCTGTTAATGTGGACATTGGTTTTCATGTTTTTGTGATAGGGAGCAGTGTGACAATCATGCAAGTTCACCCATCTTGCCGTTCAAGTCAGTCACATTCAAAGATCCTAGGCGTTCAACGGGTTTGTTCAAACTTGTTAATAGAAATGTCCACATGTGGTCAGTCTTGATCGCGAGTTTTTTTGAAACAACGGTGTCAAACCACGTTGGTATGAGAAACAATGTTTTTAGTCCGAACGAAAGGAAAAAGTCAATTTGCTCTATTGTTGATTTAACGTATATATTGAATTAAATCAATAAATTAAATATAATTACAGTTGTTTGTTTCTTCGTATTTGGTGCAAATGGGGTATAAGTTTTTCTTAAAAAACTTATAATGATTTTAGTTCGTTAAAAAAATTTATTTGTGAATAAGTCTGTTTTTTATCTTACTAATATATAATTAAATCTACTAATTTTTTTTTGAAACTCTAAAATAACCTTCCTTGAAAGTAACCTTAATTAATTTCCTATCATAAATTTGAAATTCAAATTCAAAGATCTCTAAGGGTCCGTTTGTTTAATAAGATAATGTTAGAAAATGCAAGAAATAGAAAATTTTACATATGTTTGTTTAGCATGAAATAGAAAACGATAGAAAAATAATTTTTTTTCATTCTTAGATTTTTTCACATCTAACTAACTTTTTTTTATTGCAAAAAACTTAAGAAAAATAAAAAAAGTTGTGTTCAATAACCTAACTATATAATTTAGTCTAGAGATCATGTTCGAATCGGTCCTTGTCATTGAATTAGGTTAAGAACCATTTTTTTAAAATTTGAATAATAAAAAATATTTTTTTCTTCTTTAGATGGAGTTAAAATAATTAAAAATAATTTAGATAATTAGAAAAAAAAATCTTGTAACTTTCCTTTCTTTCAAACAATTAAATGAAATTGTTTTAAAAAATTTTAGAAATTTTTCATGCTAACCAAATGCATGCATGAAAATATATTTTATTTCAATTTCTTGTCTTTCACTTCACTTTTTATTTCTTTCACTTTTCATTATCTTTTTCTTACTAATCAAACGGACCTAATCTATTCTTTTCTCTAGTTTCTCGAATTGCATGAAAAGTTTTGTAATCATACTTGATGTCGACCAAATGACCTTGTTGTTTTTCAAATACATTTTATGTCACTTCGTGATATTCAAAATTTCAATTTTCAGGTACTTTTTCTTTGCTGCTATGTTATTTGTATATGGACGCATTCTTAGTCACTGGCTCGTGAATATTGTTACTTTCAACAAATTTCTCTATCAACTCGAATCCTCTCGTTTTGCCTTTCGCACCAAAATCAGAAATCTTTTTTCATCTTGAATCCTCAAGTGTCCAGTTAAAATGAGTGTGTGTGTGGAAGCAATGCAACCATACCACATTGCAACTGCTTCGACGATGATGCCTTCCACGCTCACCATCTCTCGCCGTTGTTACGGTCACCTTTCCGATGATCTTGCCAAGACTTGATAAAGATGAAGAAGCAAAGATGGACTCACTTGGATTTGTTTACGATTCAAAGCTTTCAAATTATTGGGTTTGTTGTTTGTGGACGGAATTATATTGTGAATTTGGGTTGTGATTTTGGTCGACTTTACTCATACGGGGAATCTATTGATTTTTGGTGATGTTCTTTGAGCTGGCAATTAGGGTATTTAAATTTCTGATTACCTGCAATTTCCTACCTACTCCACTCTATTGTCCCTTTTGATCGATAACCGAAAAAATCGGGTAAGAATACGAAATTTTTTTAATCTTTCCATTAAATTGGTAGGAATGTGGAATATATATATATACTAAAAACCTTAAATCTATAACGCCTTGTCGCCTCCTTATATCACCTCTCTCGTCTCTTCATCTCGCCTCTCTCATATATTTATTTAGAATATGATTACTAAATTTTTATTGTAATTATTTTAAATTTTAGTATTATTGATTTATTGTATTGTTAAATTAGTAGAAGTTATTTGAATTATTAAAATGATTCAAAAATTAATAACAATAAATGATATTCACCGAATTTTTTACCTGATTTCCTACCCAATTAATTTGGACAAAATACGGGTATGAATACTACACTTGATCAAGTAGGATAGATCAAGAAAAATATCTTCCGCAAAGTATCGGGAAAGATGATGAAAGACCATATTTTCTACCTGTAGGGTACGATAAACACCCTTACTATCAATGCTTGAAAGATAATAATTTTGGTAGTTAATCATAATTAAATTATTGGTACCAATTATATGTTACTATTTTTGAGTTTGAATGTTTCATGTTACTATGTTTTTGACCATATTACTATTTTTTTTAGCATGTTACTGTTTTTATTGAGCATGTTATTACTGTTATTTTTTCAAATATTAATATTCAATGTTACTATTTTTTTTGTTTTTGAATGTTATTATATATATATATATATATATATATATATATATATATATAGTCATAATCTATTTATGAATATAAATAGACATGAGAGATAGAATTTTAATATTAATGAAGCTTTTAAAATTTTGTAGTTGTTAGTTTTTAATTTTGTTTTAATTAAGTATAATTACTAAAAATATTTTAAATAATAGAAGTTAAAATAGATTTATTCTCAAATAAGTTTATTTAATAATGTTCACATAAATAAGTCCACATATAGGCACTTGTCCCCAAATTTCTCTAGTATTTATTCCATGAGCTAGCTTGAAAACCCGGCAACCCATTGAATTATCATGAGGTGGCTTGGCGATTTGAGGCCACGAGACGGCGGGCCATGGTGGTTAGTGACAAGGATGGGACCAGAATTTCATTATTGTCGTGGGGTGGGGCCGAGGGGAGAATCTTTGTAAAATATATATAACAATTACGTGAACTTTATTATACTTGTTATATTTATACCAAGTATTAAGTATATATATCATAAACAACATAAAAAAGAAACTACAAACAACGACTAAATTCAAAGCATATTATAGATTATGTCTAAAAATGTCCTGCACAATTTAATAAATAGTACAATCTCTTCATATTTAAAATATTAATATAAATTTCAACCTTTATTTATAGGCAAGAACTAGAACACTAACAAACAATAAAACAACTTCATTCATTTTACCTTTCATTTGTAATTTTATACTTCAATAACGACAAAAATAATCAGTGAAGTCTGTTTACAATTTTACACACAATATTCTGAATCTACACAAAGATAAGAGAAAACTTTGAAATATGTTATTATTAAAAGAATATTCGTAATATATAAACGGAGTATATGTAGGGACTTTCCCAAAATAGACGAACCCCCTAATTCTACAAAATTTATAACAAATTTAATGTAAGAAATAAACATAAAAATATGTGTTGGCTAGAGTTTAGAAGAACATAAGATATTGAAATCAGAGTTTCTTATGATTTGTTATTAATTTTCTAATTCTTTTCTAGAATGACAAAAACAATAATTTAGAGGTCTAGACCATAGAATTGGACCAAAAAACGGTGGAACTAATGAAACAACGATGAGTTTTAATCGTTGGCATTGATACAGATCAAACGATACTAGTTGTTACCTTTATTATTACTTTGCAACAGATTTACTAGGATGAAAAGACCGTCTTAGTACATTATTTTGATTAATTTTGACTAATTATCAATAATAAGTAATTTCACAACGAAAAATTTTCAATTAAGATGATATGTTCAAATTTTCTCCAACCATTTTTCTTTTGCATGAAAATGAAGTCAAATGAAAATGTCAATACACTCTCTCGTCACTCTTCTAGAATTTTTTTTCCTGGTCTTAACTAGTAATCTTATTGGGTACACTAAAAATAAAAAAGACCGGCAATGCATTTTAACGTCTTAGGCTATCTAAAGTTTGATTTTGTCTTTAAAAATTAACCTTGGACCCAGCACCTCCCACATATTATTTCTGTAGCATTGTGCAATGATAATTTTCTAGGCAGGGGCGGAGCCAGAAAATTGTTTTTGAGTGAACACTGAATATTTTAATAAATTTATTTTTTTTTCTTGTAATTGATAAAAATAGGATAATGTATTTATATTTAACATAAAAAATTCAGTAAATTTAAGAGACTAAAATTGGTAAGCATAGTAAATACAAATGACAAAAACAAAAAAAGAGGCTAATTATATCTTTTTACAAAATAAAGACTAAATACCATATAGATAGACAAAATATATGATTAAATAGAGTACTGAAATATTATATATTTTAATCATGTATCAATACAAGGACTAAGAATTGGGTAAAAATTATCAATCTTATCCGGTGTTTGGTTTGATCATTTATTCTATGGTATTAATGTTGTAATAACAAAAATGCCCTATATCCACTCTAATTCCATACCTAGTGTGATGCATGACTTTTGAAAAAGTCTAAATCATGAGGACAAAAAATTGTATAAGAATTATTTTTAATGTTTATTTTTTAAAAAATGTTAGAATTAAATTTAAATGCGTTATATTTTTAATGATCACGAGTTATCCAAATTTTGGACAAAAGCTAGTCATATTTTATTTTTTTCATCAAAAGCTATCCAAAATTTGGTTAAGAGCTACCTATATTATTTTTTGACCATTTCTATGTTTCACGTGATATGTTTATAATAAAAAATTGTTAGTCTACTTGAGATGTTTCATAGTAACATATTCAGTATTTTAGAGATCAAAATGATGCAATTAAAATATTATGGATCAAAATGAAACAAATCTCATCCTTTGAGAACTTCTGGTATAATTAACACTTAAATAAATTTAGATCCAGATTGTATAAAAGACATGACAAAGAATCCATATAATTTCCCCCCAACAAAGTCTTTTGTTGGCCGGCACTTATTTTATTTTATTTTATTTTTCTTGATCGGTGGTCGGTGGCCGGCTAAGAAAGAATTGTTTTTTTTTTTTTTGGTTCTATAAAATGACCCATATTCATAGTTGTAGCCAACAATCCTTGTTCTCTTTTGGGTTTTGGTCGATTCACGTCATGGATGAGGAAAACCAAGATATAAATCTCTCACAAGAACAACTTCAAATTTCATCGAATTCATCAAGTAAGTCTTTTCTTTCTCTTTTCAGTATTCAAATTTTAAAGAAATCAAACTCTAGATTTCCATGAACACAAGAAAATTATCAAGAGTTTAAACTTCATCATTCCTTTCTCTCATAATAATACCTAACCATAGGATTAATTATGTAAATAATTATGTAACACAGTGTTAACAGAGATACAAATAATTCACGATTTTTATGTATCAAATATATGCACAATATTCTTAACTTACATAGAGGTAAGAGAAAACTTTGAAATATGATATTTTTACATGAATGTTCATAATGCATAAACAGAGTATACGTAGAGACGTTCCCAAAATAAAGAAAACCCCCTATTCTACCAAATTTATCAAAAACCAAAAAAAATTAATTTAAGAAATAAACATAAAAACACGTCGCCTAGAGTTTAGCATAACATAAGAAGTCAAAATCAGAATTTTTTATGATTTGTTATTGGTTTTCTAATTCTTTTCTAGAACGACAAAAACACTGATTTAGAAGGCTAAACTATGAAATTTGGCAAAAAAAATGGAGAAGCTAATGAAACAATGATGAGTCTTCATTATTGGCTTAATACAAATCAAACGATACTGGTTGAGTCTAACTCATTTTACATTTATTATTACTTTACAATATATTTATTAGAATGGAAACATTGGGTTACATGATTTTGACTAAAAATAATGTTATTTAGACCTAATTTATTGACTTAATTTGCTAACCAAATTCACTATGTCAGTTGGATTGATTGTTGACTCTATCAAACATTAAAATTTAGTATTGATCTAATGGTTTCAATGAAGTCACATCATTATATTAATAAATTATGTCAATTTTTTAGGTACCAATAATATTATTCTTTGATTAATTTTGACAATCTAATGCACAAATTTTTCTCCAAAAAAATTTGCTTGAAAAACGCCACACAACCCAAATAAAACTCAAAAAGTGCAATTCAAATACATATCATTCACTTATCTAAGGGATGATATTATATTAATATGCATTTTGATTATTGTTATACATTTTGATTATAATTTTTTGAATCTCATTTAGATGGAGTAACATTATATTTTTTATTTTGCATGCAAATTCAAGTCAAACGAAAACCTCAATACGCTCTCATCATTCTTCTAGAATTTTTCTTCCTGGTCTTATCCAGTTATCTTGTTTGGTACACTAAAAATAAAAAGACCGCCAGTGCATTTTTGTCTTGGCTTATTGTTCTTCCCATGTTATCTTCAAAGCATGAACGTTTAGGTTATCTAAAGTTTGATTTTGTCTTTCTAGATTAACGTGGAACATATACTTTTTCCCCTTCTGGGGAGAGACTTGAGGGTTGGTGAAAAATTAATCTTTGACCCATTATCTCTCAATATTATTTCTGCAATCTCGTGCACGTTGTACTATGATCGATAACTACCATCTCCCCCTTTAGTCCTTCTCCTTGTTTATCTTTTTTTTTTTTGTGGCCTTAGACTTCAAGGTATAATATTTCTATTAACAGTAATACTGATAAAATTTTGGAACCAAATTTAGAGCCCCAATGACATGACAGTTGATTTCAACTTTTTTGATTGATGTGATGTCATTTGGGTCCCAATAAAAATTTCAAATAATCAACTGTCATGTTATTTAAGTTCTAAATTTAATCCCAAAATTTGGTCAGTGTAGCATTACTCTTCTATTAATAGTTCAAGAAAGATTCGATACAAATAAAGGTTAATCTCACTTTACATTTCGAAAGATACTTCAATTTTCATTTTACAGTTTTAAGCATTAAAAATTTTAATTTACGTACTCAATATTAAGAATTGGTAGCAATGTATACCTCGCTCAAACTACTGTTCATTTTTCTATTATAAATTGAAACACGAGTTACTAAGTGCTTTGGACATGATAATGAGTGTTCATATCTACATATCTTCGTCTGTAATTAATTTGATATCGTTTTATTAATCAAAAATGTCAATCAAATAAAGGCTAAGTCTGTAAAATTGTTGTCCCAAAATCAGTTGTTATCGATGGAGGAGACTCAATTGATAGACAATTTTCAGGCGATCGTTAATGATAGGTTCAATTGCCTTGTTTCAGAACATCCTTAGATGAAATTTAAAACGATAAACACACAGTATCCTGAACTAATAAAAGAGAACTCCTTTACTAATTCAATCAAATAGATCTCAGTTACAGGAAGACTGAAGTAACAATAATAACTACTTCTTAAAATCTAACTTAACATTACTCCTAAAATGCTCTGATTGTGGGTCTTGTAGGATTTTTAATGTGTCATTTTACTTCTCTATTGTTCGCCTTTTATAACCACTAACTTTGATGGTTCTACCTTCATTGATGGTTATGTTGTTGGTAACTACCAGACAATTATCTCCTCTTTTGAAACAAAGTTGTGGCTGATCATTTTTCACTTTTCTTTATAGTCTGCCGCGTGGCCTCCTCTTGATGCCTTCATATTCGTCAGATATCGATGCATTGAATATCCCCATGATTTTATGTTTTTAGGTCCAAACACTTGTGCAACTCACATGAGGCACCACTAGTCTATGAATTTAGACATAAGTTTATGACTGAACCACTTGGAACTCATGTTTTTATCATAATTTAGTCTCTTAATAATTAATTCAGTCTTAATCAAGTCTTCCATCAATTTTTATCCTTAGATCAACTATAGATTATTCTAATCTAATCCATTTTAACGTTGATCTAATGAAGAAAATTAACGAAAGACTTAATTGTGACAATTAAAAATTTATGAATCAAATTTAAACCAAAAGTAAAGGTCAAAAAATAATTATGATTTTTACCAAAAAAAAAAAGGAGTCTAATTATGGATCTGGATCCTCTGCTGTTAGTTTTTTAACAATAGTGGTGCTATTGCTCAAAACGACATTGTTTCGCACTAAAATGACATTATTTTATTAAGGGTTTATTGTAAGTTGCACATCGAAAGATATCTCGAATCTCTATTTGCACCTTTCAAAGATAAAAAATTTTAATTTATACTTTTAAAAATATAAATTTGTATCAATGAGCACCTAAACCTAACAGTCGTTAGTTTGTCGTCTAAAAATAATTGAGTTACACCTAGACTCCCTCAAATTTGTCACTTAATCATTTGGACATCTTCACATTTAGAATATTACTCTTATACCTCCTGACTTTATGCACTTGTAAAATATAACCCCTTGTCATTGATATATGTTAATATAATTGTTAAAGACATTATTTTATCCTAATAAAAATTATAATTTTCATACTACTATTTATTTTATGGATTTGTTATATTCTAAAGTTTAAAATCAAGTTTATCATTTGAATGTCCAATATAATGCAAATATTTATATAATATTTTTTATATCCAATGTAATACGTCACATGAACAGAACTATTTGGATGCCCAATTGAGGAAACATTTTTAGTTATATTTAGATTCTCAGGAATGTAAGTAAAATATTTTAAATGTAACGGGTCTAGGTGATTAAATGACAAGTATTAGAGAGTCTAGATATAATTTATCTATTTAGTTTTAAACGGCAAAGTGTCGGTTGTTAGCTTCAGGTACATATTGATATATATTTATATTTTTGAGGGTATAAATTAAAATTTTTTATTCTTTAGGATACAAATTAAAATTTAGACAATCTTTCGAGATGTAATTTACAATTATCTTTTTTATTAAATAGAACGGAGTCGTTGTAGTGTGAAAAGACGTTATTTTGGGGAATAACACCTCTTCTGTAGAGTAGAACATCCAGACTCGTCTAATGATTCCACATAATAGTAAAACCAATATGGACCCTCCAATTGGCTTGGCCTCCCAGTTTTCTAGCGATACCTCGTGACTGAAGTCACTAAATATTAAATTATGATACTATGTGTGTATTAGAGTGTGTGTATAGTTGGAGTGTATATATAATGTGTGTGTGTATGTGTAGTGAGTGTGTACTGAAGTATGTGTAACTATGTGTTGTGGAATATTTGTGTTGATTTTGTAAAATTTGGGAGGAAAAGTGTGAAATTTGGGGGGAAAAATATACCCCCCATAAGTTCAAACACCTAGCTATCTTATTATATATATATATATATATATGACATACATGGACAGAACTACACAAGAGCAAGAGTGGGGTAGATAGGAGTGATAGTTGTATCAATTAGTATGAGATAGAAAGAGAGAATTAGATGAGAGATAGGAGTTTTAGAAAAAATTTGCATGAGAACCATTGGATCAATAATCATCAAGCGATTTGAGACGCAAAAAACTCAATACAAACTTTTCTAGCTACTTTATTATATAGATTTGAAAATAAAATAAATTATCAATGAGAGAGATAAAATAGAGAGAGTAATGGAAAGAGAGATAGAGAAAAAAAATAGGAAAGAGAAAGTGAGAGCAATGGAGAGAGAGAAATAATAATAACTATGCATAATTTAAAGAAGGATAAACAAGTAAAAAATTTTAAATGTCATTTGAATTTTATATCTAATCACAAGATGTTTTATTAAAATTGAACTTAATATCGTAAAATACTTATTCATACACTTCCTCTCAAATAAATCTAAAAAAATGTACCTACACCCAAAAAAACTTTTTTTTTTTGTAATACAAGTTGATTATAATTTTTATTCATAGCTTTGAGAATACAATTGTACATTGTTTGAGCAAGGCAAGAGTTTGTCTATTTATACACTAGGGTAGCATAGTTCTTAAGTAATTACGAGGTGGTCCCCTAGTTTGTCAAGAGTGAGATGGAATATTTAGTTGTTAGAAATTACATTTTCTACGTATGACTTGATAATTTAACATTCTAGAGATAGATCTTTCATCCCTTGGATGAGATCCGAGATCATGGTGGGATAAACTGTTTTAGGTAAACTGAGTTTTCATTTAATAGGGGTTAAGTTGGTTCAAATCTTGACTAATCTGATTTCTTGAGTGACAACTTAGTCTGTCTGATCTCCAAGTTGATTGATTGAAATCTCCTGTGTGAATTGAGAAATTGAGTATTCACATATATTTCTCCTCAATCAACTGCATGCATAGTTTGACTTTTTTTGTTTACCTCTTTTTTCTAACATTTTCTCTAACCTTATTGTACATATTTTGAAAGGAGATGGTTTGACATCGTTTTAGCATTTAAATTGAGCGAGCAATCGAAAGATTGACCACTGGAACACTAATAGCAGCAGGGATGAGATCATTTCTCCATGAGATCAGTTTTCTACAATCCATGTAATTTCCCTCCAACAAACCCTTTTGTTGGCCGGCCCTTTCTTTTTTTTTTTTTTATTTTAATTACCTGTAGCCAACATCTTCGTTCTCTTATGGGTTTTGGTCGATTCACGTTATGGCCGAGGAAAACCTGCGACCAATAATTATAAGTTTTTTTTTTTTTCGCAGAAATAACCTATTTTTTAGGGCTGATAACAAACGAGACTAGTCTAAATTGAACCGAGCCTGAGTAATTTGATTCAGTTAACCATCCTACTTGTCTTCCATGTGCCATGGAAAATGGTTGACAATCATTTTCACTAGTTTATTGCAATATTGTGGAATTTTTCTTGACAAATCCCATAGAGTGACTAATAGCTTCGCTTGAAAGCGCCATTTCACCCCTATTCCCTCCTACTCTAACCATATTTCAAAGGCGTCACTTTCTCTAACCTCTAACTGTGGACCATACAATAACAATTCATAAGTTTTGACATAAGTTTTGACATTTTTTTCCCTCATTAGTGAGGTTGATAAGCATTACATCTTGAATCTTACGCTATGTTTGGTACATGGTATTAGGCCTTAGGAATGGAATGGACATTCCATGGGAATGCCTATTCTAATGTTTGATTTGCAAAATTTAATATCCATTCAAATTCCAAAAGAATACCTAATCCCACAAATTATGGAATTGGGCATTACCAAATCCAATGTGGTATTCTCCATTCCCAAGCCACTCAGTAATAGCTCAATCCATCTGGAAAAAAAAAAACCCGATTGCTCAAATCACACGCACGACTTGTTTTCTCTCGTCTCGTCTTCTCTCTCTCTCTCTCTCTCTCTCTCTCTCTCTCTCTCTCTGCACACACTCTCATGAGATTTGCGTCTCTCTCTCTTTGAGATTTGAGACTCCATCTTTGTAGAGGTTCCCTGCTATCAATCTCGGAGCATCACTCTCGACAAAACAAGGATAAGATTTGTTACAAAAAACAACTAAGACAAGCTCAAATCTAACACAATTTCAAGTAATTTTTAGATCTGACCTAGAATTGTAGTATTTTGCAATTTTTCTTGAAAAAATTTGCTTTATGAGTAATTTTTAGCTAACCTAGATTCAAATATCTATAGCAATGTTTTTTGAATTTGTTAACTAGAATAAGTTATTAACATAAGTACTCATTATAATGAAGTATGCAATAAGTTAGAAATTTTATGAAAAAAATTATTTTGGTTAAATTTCATTCCATTCTAATAGAAATTATTTTATCCAAACTTTGTAATGGAATGGACATTCCATTCCAAGACTTAATCCCAATTAATTGTCAAACATTGGAATGGTAATACACAATCAATTCCATTCTCTAGCTAATTACATTCCCACTTAAAGGCATTACTGTTCAGCGTTACTATTTTTTATCTTTGTTGAATTCACATTTAGCTCTCTCAATTGAAGTTTTTTATTGGGTCGGGGGAAGGAGATGATGAGATTAAGTTTCAGCAGTGAGTATGGTGGTCATTAAGCCAACTGCTAACCTCCTCTCAATTGAAGTTTGAAACAGTTAATTTTCACACATTCACTCTCAATATACGAAATTTAAAGCAGAGGCCCTATTGACCGGATGCATGTTGAATTGCTATAGTGGTATTCGGTAAATGTTTTTGTACCACTGCCATTGCTAGTAACCATTTGATAACTTGTTTAGTTTAATGGAGAGGTTTTCAGGGTCAAGTGGGCATAGCACTGGACTGGCCGGAGCTCCGAAAACGTCATGGCCTGAATTGGTAGGTCTGACAGCAGGAGAAGCAGAGAAAAAGGTCAAGGAAGATTTTCCAAAGGCTGAGATTCAGGTTGTTCCACCAAACCATTTTGTTACTATGGATTACAGAACAAGTCGAGTCCGAATACATGTTGATTCCTCGGGAAAAGTTGAGAGGCCACCGAGAACTGACTAGACTATATGTTACTTCCCCTGAAAATAATCACTTTTGATCAGTCCTTCCAGCAATAAACCTTGTAGAACTTTTCCATGTTATATTAGGAATATGCTGATGAAAGCTTCTCTTCATCATTGTCTACAATGTATTTGGTTTGGTCATTAATGAATATTGTGTATGTACTACATGTAACTTAATGCATATGAACAGTTGACATAACAACAGGTTTTGGTTGGCTAAGTGAAGTTCGAAATGTGCAGGGGTAGGTACCCTGGTGGTTGTAACATTTACCAACCCGATCTTGCCAAACTGACAAAGAATGAGCTTTTTACCAAACTAGGGTGGTTTGGGAAAAAAAATTTCCACATTGTTTTGAAACTAATTCTCAAATTCAAGTAGTTTTTAAAAATGTCAATTACCCTAAAAGTAGCATGTTTAACCGACGATTTTAAGATAAAAACGTCAGTTAAGTTATCTTTTTAAAAGCAAGCCTAGTTTGTGTAGTGGCAATGGAAAGATCATTTGGACCACCGTTTTTTGGAGCATTTTTGGCTTGACAAAACAAGAAGTAGAAAGAACGATAAATGACGAGATGTCAGGGTTTATTAGTAACCATGGAATACAGACCAGACTGAGTGCTAATACTCCTTGATGCCTTGGGAAATGTTGCCAGTCCACCAAGGATTGTCTAAACTGAATCATCTTCAATGAAATAATCAACGTGGTCCTTCTAATAAAAACCTTATAGACCTTTACAATTTGTTAAGAAAATTCTATGAGCTTGACAATATCCCATTTTCCATGGACAAACACAAGCTCCTAGACTGCTTTCTCAAATGAACATGACTCGGACAAATGAAAAATGATGAAATATATACTGAAATGTCACGTATTCCTTGAAAGGCCATTCAATTTGTAGCAAACTGTCCAAATACGCCCTTATAACTCGTGAGCATCCCCAAAAAGAAAATTCATCCAAGGCTGCAAGGGGTCTGAAATGTGAATCAGTGATGTTCATTGCACAATGCGATGTCTTGCGATGCACACACAGCATGA
Organism: Ilex paraguariensis; assembly: GCA_963454935.2. Lineage (NCBI taxonomy): Eukaryota > Viridiplantae > Streptophyta > Magnoliopsida > Aquifoliales > Aquifoliaceae > Ilex > Ilex paraguariensis. The sequence continues at coordinate 20,805 of CAUOFW020003310.1, forward strand.
CCAAAACCAGGTCATAGTTTGGAATTTCTTCCACATAGTGTGGCAGAATATAACATGTATGCTAGTGTTGGCCGGCCTCTGCTTCCATGAGAATATCGAATTGATAAAACCGAAGGGGTCTACGTAGGATTTTTTTGCCTATAAATGAAGGTGGCTTTCTTTCTTTCACAGATGGAGCTAATAATATGGGGATTCTCTAGGACTGGTTGTTCTGTTCCTCACGGTTATGGCCAGGGGCGGTGCCAGGAATTTATACATGGGGCACTAACTATAAGTTTAAAAATTAGCTTTCTTAAGGATTAAAATTAAAAACAAATAATTTTTTTAAATTATATATAATACCTAAAATTTTACTGACAAAAGAGCCAAAAACCAATATACATGAGGTACAAAAAAAAATTGTAAAATAAGGTTCAAATTAGACCTTTTTACAAAAAATGAGACTAACTATAGTCTTTTACAATTGAGAACGACGTGATTTCATATTTTGTAAGCGCTGCATGATAACATCATTATCTATGCAATCGAAAATGTCATTCTCTATGTATACAATTAAGTTATTTGTCATCCATTGATCACCTATTTAATTACGCAATCTATTATTCACAATCTTCATAGCCAAAAATATTCTCTCTACTGTGGCAGTCACAACTGGCAACATCAATATCAATATCACAAGTAAGTAGATCAATAGATATACCACGTGTTTTTTCGTCTCAACCATTTTCTGAGCAAGATCCCCAATCCCCATCAAATTTGAAAACTCAATATTAGAGCGCATTTCAATAATATAACTACCCAGTTGATCAGAAAGTATCATGAGCTCTAGTGAAGAAAATTCTTTTAGGTAAAATTGGGCAAGACAAACCAATTTCTCCTTGTCAAAAGCTAAGAAGGAATCAGAAAGACTCAAACATGTCACGCAAAGAAGTAAATTAGTGTTTGAGTCGATAAAACGACTATTTAGCTCTTCAAGTTGCATATCTATGACGGCATAAAATAACTCAACTTGATAGTAATACAAATTTATCTTTTCTTGAGTATGCCTTGACCTTTCTCGAGCTTTAAAGATATCGTCCATCTCTAGATCAATTATCTCATGTTTTTCACAAAAAGATGTGACATCATCAAGAAAACAATTCTAATCACTTTCCCTTATCATTTGAAGTCGTTGCTTGGATATTTGAACAAACATTCACGATATCTTGATATTTTCTTTGTAATGCCTATGACAACTCATTTGTGATTCTCAAAATACTTCTCATCAAATGAAGATTGAATACAAACTCAAAAAATTATAGCAAATCCAAAAGAACATTTGTCTCCCCTCTTTATTCTGCATTTATACCATCTTCTGAAACCATATCAGACACATCAACCACTAATGAGAACATATCAATTAAGTTGATCAAAGAATAATAATGTAAACCCCAACGTGTATCACAAGCATGTGTAAGATTAGTTTCCTAATTTAGGCCTCGCCCACTTGAAAGCTCCGTGTAATTCAATTGTTTTTCCCTAAGAATATCTCGACGTTTACATGAAACTCCTACAATATTCACAATATTAGCAACCAAGTTGAAAAGAGTCGCGATTTGAATATAATTCTTTGCAACAGCCAAAAGAGCTAATTGCAATTGATACAAAAAACAATGGATATAATTTGCATATTCATTCTCTTTCATTATAAATGTCGTGAGATCATTGAACTCACCTCGCATATTACTAACCCTATCGTAACTTTTTCACGCAATCTTGACAAGTTCAATTCATGTCAAGCAAATAAATCTTCTACAGCTGTCTTAAGAGAGAGAGCACTAGTATTAGTAACATGTTCAAAACCTACAAGGTGTTCAACTATATGTCCCTTCTTGTCCACAAATCGCAACACAACAGTCATTTGCTCTTTTGTCGATATGTCACGTGATTCATCAACAAGAACAAAAAAAATTACATCATCAAGACAAGTTACAATAACATTACACGGTTCAATAGAAGCTGCAATTACAACGTCCTTTTGAATTTCAAGTGAAGTCAATTTGAAATTCTTAGGAGCATTTTTTAACACAACAACTTTAATATCCTCATTATGATCTACAAGAAATCTAAAGTTTCGCCACCCGATTGCTCTCCCATATCTGATTTAAAAAGATAATAGCACAAATAAAATATTGTATCTTTTGCTACACTATACTCAAGTCAGGTACCAAACTGAGAAAATCGAGTTTTGTTAAACCGTCGTAGTTTAACACCACAAAATAATCTTTGGAAAATTTTAGAGAAATTTTAGACAATTTTTTTTCTGTAGTTGAAATTCATTAACAGCGGAAAGGAGAAGGAAAACAAGATGGAACAACGAAGGAAGTATCAGACGACGTTGACTGATCGAAACATATTTCTTGGAAGTTTTTATGATCAAAGAAAACAAGGAACGACTGGTTTTGATTTTTAAGGGTAGAATTTGAAATCAACAACGCATATTCCTTAGAGAAAAGTATACTTTCTTGATTAACAAATAAGAACTTCCTGGAAATGCTTTATTAAGAGCTAAAAAATTACAAGCTGATATAGATTGAATCATGGTAAAAAAAAAAAAAGCAAAATAATTGTAGGGTTGGGAATTTCAGTCCGCTTTGTTCATAAGAGTAGGGGTATTCAAATTTTCAATTACCTGTAAATTCTAATCCTATCCTACCTTACCAGACCTATCTGATCGGCCACCCAAAATAATCGAGTAAGCCAACAGAAGATCTTTTGATATTTTGCAAAAAAACGAAATGGATTGCGGAATACCAACAAAATTTTCGTATTTCTATCCTACCCTATATATATATATATATATATATGTTTATGCCTTTCTTGTTATGTAATTTATTATATTTTTTTTAGTAATATTGGTTTATTGTGTTAGTTAATAAGTGCATGTTACTTAATTAAATTGTTAAAATTATTCAAAAATTAATAACTAAAAAATATGTGTTCACCCGATTTCTTATGACTTCCCACCCGATTGTTTTGGATGAAATTTGGGTAAGAATAGTGCACTTGATCAGGAAAAGTAGGCTAAAAAAAAATTATTCCGTAAAGAATCGGGTAAGAAAATAGAATACCATAATTCTAACTCATAGGGTAGGGTGAACACCTAGACATAAAAGTGTCCTTTTAACTAATTTCCAGAAGCAATTTATTTGATTTTCTTTCAATTGGTTCAAAGTTTTTGATCTATTTACTCCTCAACTTGATTGATGATGAGTTATTTTACAACTTATGTTGAAGGCTTGATTGAGAATCTAGTACAACTATTAATCGTCTAGAGGCAGGGAAAATTCAGTGTATTGCAACTTAAGAATCAGGGCTTTTACAATGCTCTGGCTTATATCGGGATCTAAAAGAGATAAGCTTACCACATGTTGGAAAATTAGGTTAATTCTCGCACCCAAACAAATGTTCTTTACAAAGCCAGTCTATGTACCTCATTTTCCATTTTTATTTTGCATTCTTAAATCTGAAAATTGGAAAAAAAAGTCCTGCTTCGGGGTTGAGAATTTCATAAATGAAATGCGCTAAACCTCAGGCTACTTGTCCTAGAGATGCAATGGCTTCTGTTTAAATGAATTGCAGAAAATTTTTGATAGAGAACTATTTGGAAGCAAATCTTCTACATCTCAGTATAGCTATATTTACGTGGAAGTCACTCTAATGCCCAAATAAACAAAAGGAAAATAATAGTCGTCTCAAGGGTTAAAATAACCAGAAGTTCTTGATCATCGACTTCCAAAGAGAAGGGATTCTGCAACAGATGGTGAATGTGGACATGCAAACTCCATAGAAGACTGATACGACATGGCAAAATCATCCATATTGAACCTCTCAAGAACCTTTTTAATATAATTCTCTTGAGATAACCAAATCAGCCCGTGTGATCTGTCACGAACAATTCTCATCCCAAGAATTTGCTTTGCTGGACCCAAATCCTTCATGGCAAAGGACTTACAGAAATGCGTTGCTCTCTCCACCACAGAAGCTGAGTTCATCGCCATCACTGAAGCTTGCAAAGAATTATTGTGGTTGAAGGAATTCTTACAAGAGTTGGGTTTGAAACAAGAAAGGTATGTCCTTCATTGTGATAGTCAGAGTGCAATCCACTTGAGCAAGAATTCTTCATTTCATTCGAGATCGAAACATATTGATGTTAGATATCATTGGATTCGTGATGTCTTGAATGATAAGTTGTTACAACTTGAAAAAATTCACACTGATGATAACACTTCGGATATGTTAACTAAGGCATTGACTAAGGACAAGGATGAGAAGTGTCGACTTTTGGCGGGAATGGTCGAATCCTCCACATAAGTCGGGAGGGGGAGAATTGTTGGGTTTCCCTCCTTTGTGGGACTCATCAATTTGCTAATTTTTTGGTGGCTTACCCGTGTAGGACTCTTATCCAAGACTTGGTTTGGAGTCTTCTAGTTAAAAAGGAATTTGGCAACCACCAAAGACTATAAGTTTTGTCCTTTTCTTTGGTTCATCTCCTCTCTGTTGGTTTTGGCAAGAAGACATATTTTCAGCAGTCTTTGGTTCAACAAAAATTCAGCCTTCTTCTTCTCCTTTTTTGGTGCCAGAAAAATCTGCAAATTTGTTCTTCAAGTGGGTAATATTTCTTCACTTGATATTTGGGTTTCTTGCGGTTTGTTCTTGGAGATTTGGTTCACTTATTTTGTGAGGTATTTTCCTCTTGTGATTTACACCTTGGTGTGTTTGTAAGGCTTATGCCTTTTGGCCACTTTGTAATCTGATTTGGTGATAGTGGAAGAAACTGACCTACCGGTCGTCGTAGATGTACCTCAAGTTATTTGAGGGAACCACGTAAATCTTGTGTGCTTATTTATTTTCTGTTATTTTATTTATATTGCTTCCATTGATTTACACTTGTGGGAAAACCTATTTTCCCAACACAAAGCTCTGACGATTTGCAAACGTTAGGCCAATGGCCGAAATTCCTAATGATGATAAGTCAGGCAGAAGAATGGAGGCCTCCAAATACTGTAGAATTTGCCTCATACTCGGCCTAGCTACAGGCTCTGATTGAGAGCACAACAAGCCAAGCAACACCAACTTCACTTCATCTGCAATGTAATCAGTACCCAAATTTGGATCAATTACTTGAAGAATCTCACCTCTTCTCCAGCACGAAAACACCCAATCGACTAAAACCAGATTCTGATCATCTGATTCTCGTCGTGGCTCTATTGGTCTCCTTCCACAAACAACCTCTAGCATAAAAGCCCCAAAACCATATACATCAGTGCTTATTGTGGCCTTGCCAGTTCTGGCATGTTCAGGGGCTAGATACCCAAGAGTTCCGGCCACAATGGTTGTTTCAGGGTCAGTCCCATGATCATACAATCTCGCGAGACTAAAATCGCCTAATCTTGCATTTAATTCACCATCTAATAAGACATTACTAGCCTTGACATCTCTGTGAACCACCACTTGTTCCCACCCTTCATGTAGATAGAATAGTCGTGATGCTACACCTTTGATGACTGCAAATCTTTGGCTCCAATCCAAGGTGAATTGTGGTTGGTCGTAGAGGAACTTATCTAGACTTCCATTGGGCATATACTCATAAACCAAAAAGAGCTCTCCTTTACGCCGGCAATAACCCAAGAGAGATACTAAATTCCGATGGCGTAATCGACCAATACTGACTACTTCAGCAACAAATTCCCTAATCCCTTGTCTTAAATCATGAGACACTCTCTTCACTGCAATTTCAATTTTAGAGGTGGGTAAGATCTCTTTGTATACCCTACCAAAACCCCCAATCCCTAATATATCTCTGTCTCGAAACCCTTTGGTGGCAATGTACAAATCCTTGTACTTGAATCTATGTGGTCCATAGTCAACTTCCCAATCTTCAAGCACCTATGCAAACTTTCTCTACCTTCTTATATGAAAAATTAGGCCTGAAATGACTAATAACATAGACACAATGGAAATCACAGGCAACCCAATCTCCAACATTTTCGATTTCTCTTTAGGTCCAAGTCGAGGAAGTGGAGAGAGATCAAGCCCTTGAGCCATGCCATTCAGCTTAAAGCTCCACCCCAATATATAATGGTTAGTGGGGATTGAACCAGTAGATGATGGAAAGCCTGCATACATGGTCTGATTCATAACCGATGAAAGATCCCGGGACAAAGATAAGAGTGGAGTATTTGGCTTTCCCACGTTTATTGGAGCTAAAGTGACTTGAATTTGCTTAGCATCACCATCATAATCCACCCAAACTTGAATTGGGTTTCGACTAATGAGCTTCAAGTCCTGAAACTCACCATTACTACTAGCATAATATCCTGCGGGCTCTGATACTTTGGATTCTAATCCATTAATATCAATTCCAACATAGTTGTTATTGATGTCTTTAAGATCGGGATTTTGGATTGTATCGAGTTCCACTACAAAGATATGGTTGCTGTCATTGCCATTGTTGGTGTTATCAAAGAGACCAAGATACCCGCTTGGAAAAGATCGCGGAAGGCCTCTAGTGGGTGCAATCACAAAAGCCATTCCATTGCCACCCCGAGTCAGAGAATCTGAGACAATGCTGAATACAAAAGAGGTGTAGAAGGAGAAAATTGAACCAGTTGATGAGTTCTTGAAGTTGATGGGGTTGGGATAGAAGGCATGACCCTTTTGTAGGTCGGTGGTGTTGGTGAGCCTCAAGAGGCCATTGGGTGTGAACTCAGCTGCGCCGTCGAGACTCAGGTTGGCCGCTGATCGAAATTCATTGTAGATGAAGCCAAGATCTTCTTCTTGAGAGGCAGCTAAGCCAATAACATAGGGAGACACCACCACCACCATTTTTACAAGTTTGCAAAACATGGCCAAGTTTCAGCAGACTATGTTCACAATTCTCTCTATTTATGTTTGTTAATGTGGACATTGGTTTTCATGTTTTTGTGATAGGGAGCAGTGTGACAATCATGCAGGTTCACCCATCTGGCCGTTCAAGTCAGTCACGTTCAAAGATCCTAGACGTTCAATGGGTTTGTTCAAACCTCTTAGTAGAAATGTCCACATATGGTTACAATCTTGATCACGAGTTTGTTTGAAACAACGGTGTCAAACCACGTTAGTATGAGGAACAATGTTTTTAGTCCGAACGAAAGGAAAAAGTCAATTGGCTCTATTGTTGATTTCACGTTTGCAATGAATTAAATTAATAAATTATATATAATTGCAGTTGTTTGTTTCTCAAAAATTGAGTTTAGTCCGTCAAAAAAATTTATTTGAGAATACGTCCGTTTTTAATCTTATTAATAAATAATTAAATCTATTATTTTTTTTGTGAAACTCTAAAATACCCATCATTGAATTAATTTCTTATCTTAAAAATTATTATCCCTTAATTCAATAGAGATATACCAATAAAATCTCTATCATAAATTGGAAATTCAAATTTAAAGATCTCTAAGGGTCCGTTTGTTTAGCGAGATAATGTTAGAAAATACAAGAAATAGAAAATTTTAAAATTTTACATATATTTGTTTAGCATGAAATAGAAAATGATAGAAAAAATAATTTTTTTTCATGCTTAGATTTTCTCACATCTAACTAACTTTTTTTTACTGCAAAAAACATAATAAAAAGAAAAAAATTGTGTTCAATAACCTAACCATATAATTTGGTCTAGAGATCAGGGTTCGAGTAGGTCCTTGTCATTGAATTAGGTTAAGAACCATTTTTTAAAAATTTGAATAATAAAAAATATTTTTTTGGTCTTTAGATCGAGTTAAAATAATTAAGGATAATTCAGACAATTAGAAAAAAAATTCTTGTAACTTTCGTTTCTTCCAAACAATAAAATGAAATTGTTTTAAAAAAATTTTAGAAATTTTTTATGCTAACCAAATGTATGCATAAAAATATATTCTCTTTCACTTTCTTTTTTTTCACTTCACTTTTTATCTCTTTCACTTTCCATCATCTTTTTCTTACTAACCAAACAGACCTAATCTACTCGTTTCTCTAGTTTCTCGAATAGCTTGAAAAGTTTTGTAATCGTACTTGATGTCGATCAAATGACCTTGTTTTTTTTCAAATACATTTTCCGTCACTTCCTGTTATTAAAAATTTAAATTTCCAGGTAATTTTTCTTTGCTATGCTATGTTGTTTGTATATGGACGCATTCTTACTCAACGGCTCATGAATACTGTTACTTTGGACAAATTTCTCTATCATGTCGAATTCAGAAATCCTCTTTCATCTTGAATTCTCAAGTGTCCAGTTAAAATGAGTGTGTGTGTGGAAGAAAATGCAACCATACCACATTGGAATTGCTTTGGCGTTGATGGCTTCCATGCTCACCATCTCTCGCCGTTGTTAGGTCACCTTTCCGAAGGCCTAGCCAAGACTTGACGAAGATGAAGAAGCAAAGATGGAATCACTTGGATTTGTTTACTATTCAAAGCTTTCAAATTATTGGGTTTGCTGTTTGTCTATGGAATTATATTTGTGAATTTGGGTTGTGATTTTGGTTGACTTTACTCATATGGTGAATCTATTGATTTTGGTCATGTTCTTTGAACTAGGTCATGTTCTTTGAACTAGCAATTAACGGTGTTCAAATTTCTAATTACCTGCAATTTTCTACTCTACTCGATCTTACCTCACCTTACTGATTGATAACCAAAAAAATCGGATAGAAATACGGAAAAATTTTTAGTATTTCGATTAAATCGGTAGGAATGTGGAGTACCTATCAAATTTTCGTCGCCTCTTCATCTCACCTCTCCTATCTCTTCGTCTCGCCTCTCTCACCTCTCTCGTATATTTATTTAGAATATGATTTCTAAATTGTTATTGTAATTATTTTAGGTTTTAGCGTTACTGATTTATTGTGTTGTTAAATTTGTACAAATTATTTGAATTATTAAAATAATTCAAAAATTAATAACTACAAAACATGTTCATCCAATTTTCTATCCAACTTCTTACCCGATTAATTTGGACGAAATTCAAGTAGGAATACTATAGTTGATCGGGTAGGATAGACCAAAAAACATTTCTTCCGCACAGTATCAGGTAAGAAGATGAAAGACCATATTTACTATTTGTAGGGTACGGTAAACACCCCTACTAGCAATGCTCGAAAGGTAATTAATTTGGTAGTTAATCATAATTAAATTATTGGTACCGATTATATGTTATTATTTTTGAGTTTGAATGTTCCATGTTACTATTTTTTTGACCATGTTACTATTTTTTTAAGCATGTTATTGTTTTGTTAAGCATGTTACTGTTTTTATTGAGCATGTTACTACTGTTATTTAAAAATTCAAATATTAATATTCAATGTTACTATTTTTTTTTTTGAATATTATTATTTTTGTTTTTAAATGTTACTATTTTTTATTTTTAATGTTATATATGTAGTCATAATCTATATATGGATACAGATAGATATGAAAGAGAGAATTTTAATATTAATCAAACTCTTAAAATTTAGGAGTTGTTAGTTTTTAATTTTGTTTTAATTAAATATAATTACCGAGAATATGTTAGATAATAGAGATTAAAATAGACTTATTTTCAAACATTGTCCCCAAATTTCTCTTGTATTTATTACATGAGTTGGCCCGAAAGCCTGAAGACCCATCGAATTATCATGAGGTGGGCGATTCGAGGCCACGAGACGGCGGCCCATGATATTAGTGACTGGGATGGGACCAGAAATTTCATTATTGGCGTGGGGAGGGAAGAAGGGGGGGGAATCTTTGTAAAAAAATTTTACCAATTACGTTAAGTATATTATACTTCTTAGATTCTAATTTATATAGTGTAACAAGCATATATATCATAAACAACATAAAAAAAAATGCAAACAACCACTAAATTCAAAGCATATTATAGATTATGTCCAAAAATGTCCTGCACAATTTAATAAATAGTACAATCTCTCCATATTTTAAACTAGTTATTACCTATACTTGAAGGTACGAAATAATAAAAAAAATAATTATAAATAAACATATTTGTATTCACACTCAACATCAAATCACATACATAGAGGAGAGAAAAGAATTTGAGCACTGGTTATAGTGAGGGTGAGTGGTGGTAGGCGATAATGATGGTGGTTGTGATGGGTGACGATGACCACGGTGATGCTGGCAGCCAACGGTGATGGTGGTGATGGATTTTGGGTGAAGATGGTGGTAGTGACAGTCATGATTGACGTGAGTGTGGGAGGTGGTGAGCGACGGTGATGGTCGTTGATAGTGGTGGCGGTGATTGATTTTGGTGGTGGGTGGTAATAATGGTGGTGGTGGACAATGACGGGTGTTATTGGACGACAGTGTGGTAGGGGGTGGGGGTGGTAAGTATGGCGAGGGTGGGCAACATTGATAGGCGATGACAAGTGATGGTGGTTGGTGGGGGTAGGTGATAGTGTCTGGCGGCAATAGTGGACGACGACATGTGGTGGTGGGTTGTGGTAGTTGGTGGTGGTAGGCGATGATGGTAGTGGGATAATGGTGGTAGTGGTAATAAATATAATAATAAGATGACAATGGTAATAGATGGTCGTAGTGGACAAAGGTGGTAGCAATTGGTGGTGGGTGGCGATGGTGGTGGGGTAATGATGGCGTCAACTATGGTGGTGGTAGTGGTGGTGGTGGTCGTGGGTTAATGGTGGTGGTAGTGATAGGGGTGATAGTGGCGGTGACGGTAGTGGTAGGGTGGCAGCAGTGACAACGATGGAGGTGGGGCAGTGGGCGTGGGGGGTGGCAACGGTGATAGTCGTGGGGTTATGGTGTAACGCCCCAAAAACCCCCTTGGGTGACATTACATTCTAAAAACCATTCACCCCATGAGAGCATTACGTAAATTCATCACGACGAAAGTTCATTCATCAACCATTCATATTTTAACGAAATTTGGGCAGAGTCTCCTTTGTACGGGGAGCTTTACCCAAGACACAACCTGTACAATTATATTACAATTGACCACACCGGGTCCACATATGCATAACTATTGACCACACCGGGTCTATTTATCCATCATAAAATAAACTTTCATTCATCATATGTCATATCCACAATGCCATCCCAAAAGAATAGGCCAAGTATGACAAATATATTCCAAAAGAATTAAATTACACTTGCAGTGAAATAACAAAATACTAGACTTTACATGATTTCAAAATAAACTCTCTAGTCTAGTACAAAGAAATATAACTCTAGGCATCCAGTTCAGGACCCCCGTTCCCCTCTAGGGGAGCTTCCCCATGCACTGGTTCATCTACTTGTAACTCCTCCTCATAGACGAAATCTGAAAAGATATTATTTGTAGGGGATGAGCACTAAGCTCTGTAGCAACATTCCTTCCATACTCATACAAGGTTTAGAAAACAAGTAAAACAGTTCGGTCTTATTTTTCAAAATATCATATAACATTTGAAGTAAAACCGTGACATTTGAAACAGATCTCAAGTTTAAACATTCGCAATAATTTAAATGAACAGTAAACCCAAGTCACAATGAGCAACCACAACCATTTCCAACAAGTTCTTGTAGAGTCTCATACCTCCACAAGCTCTTGTGGGAAATGCAATAGTAACACCATAATACAAAAAGGAACGCTTATTCCATCATCGATTATTATATTTCCTTTGGCAGGTGGCATACTTAAAAGTAAACTCCACCCCCTTCAAGTCTTTGTTTCCCATAACCGCATACTTACAAGTAACCACGGTCGTTAGATGTCCTTCTAGGTAGGTAGCATACTTACAAGTAACCTCTACCCCCCCCCTTGAATCTCCCACACATAACCGCATACTTACAAGTAACCTCGGTTCATAAATATCCTCTTTTGGTAGGTAGCATACTTACAAGTAACCTCTACCCCCCTTCAAGTATTCCACACTTAACCGCATACTTACGAGTAACCTCGGTTCATAATTATCCTCTTTTCATACCAACAATCACAAACAAGATAAAATCCACAAATTTCCCTCAACAAGCAACCATTATCAAAATCCCCAAATTTTATCATGCGACAATCCAAATAACCAATTAAGAAAAATACAAGAGATCACCACCACATCATTTTCATTACTCACACAAAGCACTAAAGTTCTCAAAACCAAGCTTGAGCAAATGTAGAAAGAGAATTCCATATTTCCCCAAAAACTAGGGTTTTAAAGCTATAAAAGAAGTTTCATGGGTAATCAATCCTAACTTTGTTTAAGACATGCCATAATTGCAAGAAAACCAAGAAACAAGGAATTCCTAGCAAATACATACAAGTATGAGTCAAAACATATATATATATTAGCCTTAGCCTCAATGGACAAGCATGGAAGAAAAACCCCTACCTTGAATCAAAGTTTCAAACCACAAACCCAAGCTCTAATGACCTCTTTTCTCCCTTTCCTCCTTTCCTCTATCTTCCCCAAGGGTGCTAAGGGGTTTGGGGGTGAGAGATGTGAGAAAAAATGGAAGGAAATGGGCTGGTTTCTGTGTTTTAAACACAGCAGTCCGCGACAATCACTGTTCATGGGCTGAATTTTGAGTTTTTTTCAAAATTACAGTTTTGCCACTAGAAATCTCCAATTTGATCCATACGACTACCCTAAGGTTTTTCGACGTTCCGGATTCATTTTTAATGTTATTTTAACCTAAAAACATTGCTTTTTATGATTTATTTCAAAACTAAAATAAATTCACACTTGGAACATTAAAATTTCTATTTTATTCCTTCGAACTACTATAGGTGATATCCTTACGATTTTAATATATATATATGGTTTATTCTTAAGTCATTACATATAGAAGAATCACTAAACAAGTACATTAATATATTAATGTAAACATATGGGGTTTTACACCTTCAAGGTCTAATAAGAAAGCACAACCCTTTACTATCCAAGGAGCACCATAGTGCAGATTTTTGGTCAACTTCATAGAATAAACTGATTTGACTCAGGTATTTCTAGGAGGTGTAACCTATATGGTTGGAAAGATATACGAGTTAGGGTTCTAACAAAAATAACGGTGCACAATTCGGACTTTCCAATAAAGAGTTATGATGAAATTAGCGAAAGGTAGTCTGCCGGACAGATTTTTGGACAGTGTAGACACTACTTCGTAATATGGACATAACTCCTTCCTCCTAGTTCCGATTGAGATGATTCAAGGTGATATGGAATCCTAAGAGAGAGATCTACAAATTTCATGTTTTAAGTTTTGAGAGATATGGACTGCATCAAGGTCGAAATCGAGCTTGATGTTACAGCCAGTGCACTGTTCATCCCTTTTTCATTCTACCAAATTCAAACACACATCACTACACATATCCCCATTTTTACAACAATTATTTACTATATATCTATATACATATATAAAAGAAAATGCGGGGTGTTACAATCCACCCCCCTTAAAGAAAGTTTCGTCCTCGAAACTTACCTCAAGTAGCGAACAAATGTGGGTACTTCTCTCGCATTTCTAGCTCCGGTTCCCATGTAGCTTCTTCCACTCCATGGTGTTGCCACAAGACTTTCACCAATTTGATGACTTTGTTGCGAAGCACTTTCTCCTTGGCGTCGAGAATCTTCACTGGTTGTTCTTCATAGGTTGCTCCATCTTGAATTTCAATATCTTCTAAGTCTACAACCGGCGTTGCATCCGATTTACACTTCCTCAACATGGACACATGGAATACGTCGTGTACTCCCGATAACTGAGCTGGTAACCGCAACTGATATGCCGCCTTGCCCACCACTTTGATCACTTCAAATGGCCCGGTATACCTTGGCGCTAACTTTCCCTTCTTGCCGAATCTAAATACTCCTTTCTGGGGCGACACTTTGAGAAACACATAGTCCCCCTCTTTGAATTCTAATGGTCTTCGTCTTTGATCCGCGTAACTTTTCTGTCTACTCTGTGCTGTGCGTAGTCTCTCCCGGATGAGTTGAATTTTCTCTGTAGTCTCTCGAACAATTTCTGGCCCAAACAAACTACTCTCGCCCGCTTCTAACCAACACGTCGGGGATCTACATGGTCTTCCATACAAGGCCTCATAGGGTGCCATTCCAATACTGGTCTGATAGCTGTTGTTGTATGCAAATTCCACCAACGGTAAATGGTCACTCCAACTTCCCTTGAAGTCCAACGCGCAAGCTCGTAACATGTCTTCCACGATTTGTATCACCCTCTCGGATTGGCCATCCGTTTGGGGATGAAAGGCTGTGCTGAAATGTAACTCTGTCCCCATAGCTTGTTGTAGACTTTGCCAAAATCGCGCCACAAACCGAGAATCACGATCCGACACAATGGAGAGCGGAACTCCGTGCAACCTAACAATCTCACAGATATAGAGCTTGCTCAACGTCTCTAATGAGTCTGTGGTCTTCATACCCAAGAAATGAGCGGACTTGGTGAGTCTATCCACAATGACCCACACTGCATTATGCCTGCGCGACGTCCGTGGTAAACCCGACACGAAGTCCATGGTGATGTGATCCCACTTCCACTCTGGAATAGGCAAAGACTGTAGGACTCCTCCTGGCCTTTGATGCTCAATCTTCACCTGCTGGCACACCGCACATTTTGCCACATACTTGGCTACATCTCGCTTCATTCCCCTCCACCAGTATTGACGCTTCATGTCCCTATACATCTTTGTGCTACCGGGGTGGATAGCAAACTTGGAGCGATGACACTCCCCAAGTATCTCCTCCTTTAGGGACGAATCATCGGGAACACATAGCTTCTCCCCATATCTCAACTCTCCATTCTTCCAAGACCATCCTCCCATCGCTTCCCCATTCTCCAATCGGGCTCTAATCAAATCGAGTTCCGAATCCAGGCATTGCAACTCCACAACCCGTTGTCGAAGCGTCGGTTGAGCTACAAGGTTGAATAGATATGATTGATACTCCGGTCCATCCACCCATAGATCGTACTCCTCCAATGCATCAATCATTTTCCACCTATTTACCGCAAGAGAATTGATTTCACCCCGAGACTTCCTGCTAAGAGCGTCGGCAACTACATTGGCCTTCCCTGGATGGTAGTTGAGTGTGAACTCATAATCTTCCAAGTACTCAATCCACCTTCTCTGCCGGAGATTCAAGTCTTTCTGTGTGAAGATATACTTGAGGCTTTTATGGTCCGAAAACACTTGAAATTTCTCCCCGTATAAATAACATCTCCACAACTTAAGAGCAAACACCACTGCAGCCAGCTCCAAGTCGTGTGTGGGATAATTCTGCTCGTGCACCTTGAGTTGCCTCGAGCCATAAGCCACTACCTTCCCTCCTTGCATTAGAACGCATCCCAATCCTCGTAGTGAAGCATCGGTGTAGACATCGTAGCCTTCCCCACTACTCGGAATAATGAGGATAGGGGCAGTCGTCAACTTCTCCTTCAAGGTGCGAAAAGCTAGTTCACACGCTTGAGTCCACAAAAATTTCTCCCCCTTCTTTGTAAGGCGAGTCATCGGCATCGCAATCTTGGAGAACCCTTCCACAAACCTACGATAATAGCCGGCTAACCCCAAGAAACTCCGTACTTCTGTCACGTTCCTCGGTGGTTCCCATTTCATCACGGCCTCAATCTTTGCTGGATCAACCGCTACTCCTTGCTCGGACACAACATGGCCAAGGAACTTCACTTCCTTCATCCAAAACTCACACTTGCTCATCTTTGCATATAACTTATGTTCTCTCAATGTTTGTAGCACAATAGAGAGATGACGAGCATGTTCCTCCTGAGTCTGTGAGTAAATCAATATGTCATCAATAAACACAATGACAAATTGATCGAGGTATGGCCGGAAGACTCTGTGCATCAAATCCATGAAGGCTGCGGGGGCATTAGTCAATCCGAATGGCATCACCGTATACTCGAAATGACCATATCGGGTACGAAAAGCAGTCTTAGGAATATCCTCCTCCTTAATTCGCAGCTGATGATACCCCGTGCGAAGATCAATCTTGGAGTAATACTTTGAACCCTCCAACTGATCAAATAAGTCATCAATTCTCGGCAACGGATACTTATTCTTCACGGTAACCCGATTCAACCTCCGGTAATCCGTGCACAACCGTAGAGTCTCATCCGTTTTCTTCACAAAGAGGACCGGGGCTCCCCAAGGTGAAGTGCTTAGACGGATAAACCCAATCGCCAACAATTGATCCAACTGCTTCCTTAGCTCCTTCAACTCCAAAGGTGCCATCCGGTAGGGAGCAATGGATATGGGTTCGGTTCCCGGATAGAGATCGATCTTGAACTCAATTTTCCTATGTGGCGGTAATCCAGGTAATTCCTCAGGAAAAACATCCAAAAACTCCGATACAATTAACACCACATCCGTATGGAGTTTATCCATGTTATCTCCCATCAAGCTAGCTAAGAAACTCAAATGACTTCCCGCTTTCGCTTTTAAGAATCTACTACCCATAGTAGGAAATGGATGAAAAGAATCTCGGTTATTCACAAAACTGAAAATTACTCCTCCCGGCAATTGAAATGTAATCCGCTTGCGGAAACAATCCAGTACCGCACGAAAAGTGGATAACAAGTTCATCCCAAAAATCACGTCATACCCCTTCATCTCTAAAGCAATTAAATCCACAATCAATTCGTGCTCCCCAATACGAAGCACACAACCCTTGCAGACTCGGCTAGTACCCAATTGTTCTCCCGTAGGCAAGTCAACAGTCAAAGCATGTTCTAACTTCTCGAAACCCAATCCCAAATTCATAGCATATGCAGTACGTATAAAAGAATGAGTAGCACCGGGATCAAATAAGATTCGGGCCCAGGAATTGTAGAGAAGAATGATACCTTCCACAACGGCATTGGCAATGTCCTCCTCCGGCTGAGTCAAAGCAAATACTCGCCCTTGGTTGGTGCCGCCGGGGCTTGAGTTTGTATTGGTCGATGCGGTGCAGGCCTCGGTGGTGGTGGTTGGGCTGCTAGTACTTGTCTTGCGGTCTGGATAGGCCTTTGAGGTGGAAAAACTGGGCAATGCATCCGAATATGTCCCACACCTCCGCATGCAAAGCAAGATCGTGGGATAATACCAGCTCTAGTCTGAGTGTCTCCCTCTCCTCGGGCTGTCAAAAGTCGCTGTCCACCTGTTGGGTCTGGGCGACGGTATGGTGTCGGTCTCTGTGCCCCACTAGTGGTAGCACCCGTCTGGATTGGACCTCCTCTCAAGAAGCCCTGTCGTCGCTGGCTATCCTCTATGTCTCTCTCTACCAGTGCAGCTCTGTCCACCAAGTCCCCATACTCCCTAATCTTGAGAGCCACCAACTTCTCCCGGATGACCGGCCTCAGTCCCTGCTCAAATCGCTTAGCCCTGTCGGCCTCCGTAGATATAAATCCTGTAGCATAACGGGAGAGCTCGTCAAACCTCCTTTCGTACTCGGCCACCGTCGTGCTACCCTGTCGTAGAGCAAGAAAGTCAGCCTTCATTCGATCTCTGACTGATTCAGGAAAGTACTTGTCCTGAAATATTTGTCGAACTCCTCCCAAGTGATG
>CAUOFW020003311.1:0-38341 GCA_963454935.2 Ilex paraguariensis
GTAAACGAATATATTACGTTAGTTTTCTCAAGGAGTAGAAACATGAACCCATGAAAATTTACTCAAAATGTTGGGTGGATCCCATTTTAGTTTAAGTTAAAAGATCAACCAAAAATTAGTTTTTTATACCCAACAAACTATTTTAATTTAACAATGCCCACCCCCACATGAATGGAAAATTAGTTGTATGTATGCAATTGATAATGCTAACATACTATAGCGAGTATATCTTTGAAAGATCGTGCATTGAGATAGGTAGTTAGTGGCATTGAACTTTTTCTAGTAAAAATCCATCGAACTTTTCGACAAAATAGTTAATATGATGTCTTGAACTATTCAACTGTTTGAGTAAATTAGATCGACAGACTTCACACATTCTATTTCTTAATACAATTGGTTCTCAAGGTTTTTTTCATTTTGGTCTTGTAATACCCTGTACAAAATTTAAAGATGGATAAAATGGTTTTAAGAGTACTTTCAAATGAGGAGAAGAGGTTTGAATTATTGTGAAAATATTGGTCGTGAAGTTCGAGTTCGCACGTATGGACTTTAGGGTCAAGCTTCAGAACTTTGATTGTGAATATGAAATACTTACACAAATAAAAATGTGGGAGAGATAATTTAAGATCAAACAATTCCATCGAATTGAGTATGTCAGGTATCGTGCCCACGATAAACTTAGTTTCGAAAGTGTTTCAGCTTAAGAATGGTGATTTGGTAAATTTATGAATGTTTTTAGATCAAAATAAGGTTACCATTGAATTCAGAAGGTCGAAAAACCTTCGGAGAGATAATATGGGGTGTATTAGAAGTTTGAAAGTATTTCGAAGTTAAAACGCATATTGTGATTTTTAAAGTGATCAGGCTCATGCCAATTGTACAGATTTTGATCCTATAAATACCCTAAGGACGTTTCTTAGGTTATTTTCAACAGCTAAGAACCCTAGGAAGTCAAGAGAACATCATAGGGAAGAAAAAGAGCAAGATTACGAAGGATTAACGATTAGAAAATGGATCAAATACATTAGAATCAAGATTCAAGGAGATTAAGGTAGTATATTTTTTTTCTCAAATTCAAGATTGAGGTTAGGATTATTACTTTTATGCTTTCAATCCTTACATATATGTTAGATAGACAATTATTGGGGATTCTTTTCAACTATGTGAATTGTTTCCGGAGTATAAATTATTTTTATTGAATATTCATCCGTTCTTTATCGAAAAACCCTAGTTCTTGAGTTATAACCTAACTTATCCATGCTTTATATCAATACTTGCATGTTCTTGATTTCTAAAACCCTAGTTTTGATTCTAATCATGTAAATATGTTTATTAAAGATCTCTTGCACGTTTTCTTGAGTTGTTCCTTTTGAATGGTTATGGAATCATGATTCTTGATTGTCGTTGGATTTTATAGAAAAACTGTGGAAAGTATCTCTTGTATGGAGGGTGTGATTAATATGGATTGTAGTTGATTGGGTATTGTAGAGGGTTAGATGAGTTTCTTACCTTGATGTGTTTGAAGGTTTCTTAACACTAGTAGTGGGTTAGTTCCTTGAAAGGAATAAACCACTATTTACCCATGGTGATCAGGGCGAAGGGCTAATATACTATTCCTATGAAGTTACTGTCGATGCGTTGGTATACGCATTTCTTGAAAATGAGTCATCCTTGCGGGGATTGTAGTGTTGATTGGGTGTGTGTGTATGAGTCAGTATATTCTCAATGTGTGGATTCATGTTAGCCAACCTACAAATTTACATGAGATATATGTTGATTGTGTTGATATATGTGACTTGTGAGTTGATCTTATTTATTCATGAATTTTGTTGTGTTCAACGCAAACCTAAAATCTTATCAATTGTTACTCAAATCCTTATATATTTTTTGCAAAGTAAGAGTTACCTATTTTAAGTTTTCAAAACTTTGTTAGGTTTGAGAATGTTTCTCTACTGGACTTTTTGCTCATTCTACGTTATAACATTTTCTAGATTTAGAATCTGAAGAAGATCTAAGGCTAGGTGAGTAAGTAGAATGTGGGACAGATCCGAAGGCTTAGAGATTCTTTATTTAGTTTTGATTTTTAAATGATGGTTTAATACTCTTATAGATATTTTGTTTTTAGTTAATGGTGAAAGAATGATTACTTTGAGTTTGGAAGAAACAAGAAGGGTTCAATTATGTTGATTTGGAGGATTTGTTTAGTTATCTATTTAATTGATGAATAATTTTTATTATTTAATGATTATTTAAGATGCTCTTATAGTTGGATGTTGTATAAATAGTTAATAGTTGGATGTTGTATAAATAGTTAACTCTTGGTTTTCATGAATCCTTTTGAGAATCCAGTCTTACAATACTCATAGAAGCAATCCCTTCACACCCATATATTTGACTATTGTTAAGAACATCATGCTATATCCCACTTTGATTTCCAAGGTATAAGAGTCATTAAACACATAGCTTATCCTAATATTTGCTGTAAGCAACACTAGTTTGTCATAATAATAAGTAGGAGAGTTTATCTCCTTAGTGTTTCTCTTAAATCACACACAATTTGGTTGTCCATTTGAACCTAGATATTGAGATCTCCAGTCAACTAGGTTGGGTTTTCGTTATGGTGACTCTTAAATCATAGGCTTTAGCTCCATTCCTCTCAATATGTTGAGAGGAATGGGGCTAAACTTTTGGTAAGCGAATCTGTTGGATTTTCTTTTGAATTTATTTAATTTATAGAAATAATCTCATTTGAAAACAATTGCATAATGGTATTATGTATACGATGAATATATTGTTACTTGTCGTTATGCATGTCAATCTGTGCCCTTATAATCACTGATTGACTATCTCAATCTGTAAAAATTACAGGCACATGTTTTGGGCATATTGAAATATCATCTAGAAAATGTCTAAGCCACTGGCATTCTCACCTACTTTATTTAAAGCAATAAATTCTGATTCTATTTTTGACTTGACAATACACGTTTAGAGGATTTCCAAGGGACAATTGCTCCACCAAGTGTAAATTCATATCCTATTGTGGACTTTGAATCAGATATCCAATTAGCATCACTATACCCTTCGAACACAACTAGATATCTTGTAAAGTGCAGTGCAAAATTCATGGTGTATTTTAGACACCTATGAACCTAGATTATTTCCTTCCAATGATCTACTCTAGGGTTACTTATATATCTACTCAATTTACTAATTGAACATGCTATATCCAGAATAGTGCAGTTCATGACATACATTAGGATGCCAATTATACAAGAATATTCTAATTGTGACATGCCTTGACTAGTATTTTTTGACAAATGATAATTCATATCAATAGGTGTCCTAGCAATACTACTATCATTCTTATTGAAGTTCTAAAGTATTTTTTTCAATATAATGTGACAGGGATAATAAAAATCTACTAGATGTTCTAGAAATTTTAATTCCTATTATGACATCTGCAACTCCCAAGTCCTTCATGTCAAATTACTTGACAACTTTTTTTGGTAGTTTGAATAATAAACCAATTCACTTGAGTGATAGAAGAGTGGAATTCGTGTTTAGAGGTGAAATCTAGAGATCTACGAAGGAACACCAAAAGCAAAGGCGACTCTTTGGTGTAACCGTTAAATCATGATCCTCGGGTGAGCTCATATTACTACCTAGAATAAGCATATCATTCATATAAAGGCAAACAATGACATTCCCATTATTAGTAGATAGACATATTTATCACATTCATTTATTTTGAATTCATTTGACATCATGGTTTTGTCAAATTTCTCATGTCATTACTTTGGTGTTTGCTTTAATCCATAAAGTGATTTACCCACGCTACATTCTTCTTTTGGCCTTGAGCAACGAACCCTTCAAATTGTTCTATATAAATTTTCTCATTTAATTCATCATTTAAGGTATCTGTTTTAACATTCATTTGATGTATCTCAATATTCAATAACTATTAATGGATATTATCTTTTTAACAGGTGAATAAGTATCAAAGCACTCCAAACCTTCCTTTTGTTTGTAGCATTTGACAACAAGTTTGGTTTTCTACTTATCAATTGAACAATTTTTTTTTCTCTTAAAAATACATTTAACCCAATTGGTTACTTCCTAGTTGAGGATCTACCAACTCTCAAGTGTGATTTTGCATGTACAACTTCTTTCAAATATGGGACTTCAGGGGTGGGTATTGTTTGCTTGAAGTTTTGAGGCTTATTTTCTAACAAATTTGATACAAAATTTGGACCAAAGGACGTATTAGTCCTTGCCTTCTTATTGCATCTAGGTTTATCATCAGTTTTTTCCTCTATAGACTCTTGATGTATATTACTAGTCATAGTATCATGAGTTTTTTTAAGAGAACTCACATTATGTAAATTATTACAAGAAAATATATTTTCAAAGAAATATGCATTCCTAGATTCAATAATAATAATAACAACTGTTATTTGAATAACTAGTGAATATGAAACCGATGTTATATAAAAAAGAGGGTTCTTGAGTTTTTCCCTCTTGTTGAAAAAGTATTTATTCCTTAGTTCATTTAATTTCTTAAAATACTTCAATTGGGCCACACAAAAAATATGCTAATATAGCAGCATTTTACTCAATTTCTTGTGGAGAAAATTTCTCAATGATAATATGAATATAAATGAAAATAAAAAGGTCAATGGAAAGTCAGAAGGGAATTTTTTGTACCATCGAATGAAGATTTTTTTTTTTTGAATTAAAGAATCAAAATCAAGAAGAAAAAAGACATGTCTTAGGTCCTATTTTGATCGTTTTGGGAATATGAACTACTACATTATCCAAACACTTCCCACTATTATGTTTTTATAGGAAGGCCTTCGATCTTATCATAATTCGTTAATGGTCTTGCTTAATTTCTTGTGGGGTAACTTAGTAAGAATATAGTTTACCGAAAGCAATGCTCCCCCCTCCACACCCACACAAGTTCTGAGATAATCCTAGTGTAACACCCCGCATTTTCTTTTATATATGTATATAGATATATAGTAAATAATTATTGTAAAAATGGGGATATGTGTAGTGATGTGTGTTTGAATTTGGTAGAATGAAAAAGGGATGAACAGTGCACTGACTGTAACATCAAGCTCGATTTCGACCTTGATGCAGTCCATATCTCTCAAAACTTAAAACATGAAATTTGTAGAGCTCTCTCTTAGGATTCCATATCACCTTGAATCATCTCAATCGGAACTAGGAGGAAGGAGTTATGTCCATATTACGAAGTAGTGTCTACACTGTCCAAAAATCTGTCCGGCACACTACCTTTCGCTAATTTCATCATAACTCTTTATTGGAAAGTCCGAATTGTGCACCGTTATTTTTGTTAGAACCCTAACTCGTATATCTTTCCAACCATATAGGTTACACCTCCTAGAAATACCTGAGTCAAATCAGTTTATTCTATGAATTTGACCAAAAATCTGCACTATGGTGCTCCTTGGATAGTAAGGGGTTGTGCTTTCTTATTAGACATTGAAGTTGTAAAACCCCATATGTTTACATTAATATATTAATGTACTTGTTTAGTGATTCTTCTATATGTAATGACTTAAGAATAAACCATATATATATTAAAATCGTAAGGATATCACCTATAGTAGTTCGAAGGAATAAAATAGAGATTTTAATGTTCCAAGTGTGAATTTATTTTAGTTTTGAAATAAATCATAAAAAGCAATTTTTTTAGGTTAAAATAACATTAAAAATGAATCCGGAACGTCGAAAAACCTTAGGGTAGTCGTATGGATCAAATTGGAGATTTTTAGTGGTAAAATTGTAATTTTGGAAAAAAACTCAAAATTCAACCATGAACAGTAATTTGTCGCGGACTGCTGCGTTTAAAACACAGAATCCAGCCAATTTCTTCCATTTTTTTCTCACATCTCTCACCCCCAAACCCCTTAGCACCCTTGGGGAAGATAGAGGAAAGGAGGAAAGGGAGAAAGGAGGTCATTAGAGCTTGAGTTTTTGGTTTGAAACTTTGATTCAAGGTAGGTGATTTCTTCTCTTTCTCTTACATTGAGACTAGGGCTATGTATACATATAGGTTTTTTTATTATCATGTTCTAAACAATGTTATGGTTGGGTAACTACTTTCTCTTGTTTTTGCTCTCAACCCTAACTTTTGAGAAATATGGATTTTTCTCTCTATAGTCACTCAATCTTGGCTTTGAAAACTTTATTGATTTTGTGTTGAGTAATAAATGATGTTGTGGTGATCTCTTGTATTTTCCTAATTGTTTATTGAAATTGCCTCATAATGGATTTGTGGATCTTTGGAAATTTGCTTGTAAATTGGAGATTTATGGAATCCTTGGTTATGTGTGACGATTGTTGGGATGATGTGATCTTGTATGGTTGTTGGAATGAACATGGATGAGAGGTTCCTTGTAAGGATGCTCATTCCATCTCAAGAGGTTCCTTGTAAGGATGCTTGAGAAACCAAATCTTGAGGGTGAGAGGTTCCTTGTAAGGATGCTCACACCAAAAGAGGACAGTATGTGATTTTCTCAAGAGGTTCCTTGTAAGGATGCTTGAGAAACCAAATCTTGAGGGTGAGAGGTTCCTTGTAAGGATGCTCCCGTTAGAGAGGACAATATGATATCATGTGTGGAAAATGATTTATATTTTGGCAATGGATGTTTATTAGCACTTGGTTGAAATTGCTCCTTTCTATTACTATTGTTACTTAAACTTGAGATTCGTTGAAAAATGCACCCGTTTCATTTCAAATTATGTATCTATGCTATGTTGAAAAATGAGACCGACCCTTTTATATATTTTTATAAACCTTGTATGAGTTGAGAGGATTTTACTACAGAGCTTCGTGCTCACCCCCTACAAATAACATTTTCAGATTTCACACTTGAGGAGGAGTTAGGAGCCGAGGAGCCCGCCCATTGGGAGACTCCGCTTGAAGGGAATGTGGATCCCGAGGTGGACGCTTAGAGCGACACTTTTATTTTGTTCTAGACTAGATTATACTTAGAATATCCTTTTGAAGTCTAGTTCTTTTTTTTGTTATTTTCGCTGCGTTATATTATTTCATTGTGGAGATGTAAAGGCCAAGATTGGACCTATTCTTTTGGGATGATAGTGTGGATATGACATATGATGAATGAAAGTTTATTTTATGATGGATAAATAGACCCGATGTGGTCAATAGTTATGCATATGTGGACCCGGTGTGGTCAATTGTAATATAATTGTACAGGTTGTGTTTTGGGTAAAGCTCCCCGTACAAAGGAGACTCTGCCCAAATTTTGTTAAAATATGAATGGTTGATGAATGAACTTTCGTCGTGATGAATTTACGTAATGCTCTCATGGGGTGAATGGTTTTTAGAATGTAATGTCACCCAAGGGGGTTTTTGGGGCGTTACAAATTTGGTATCAGAGCTTAGGCTTTAGGTCTTACATGGGAGCTGTAGGTTATGGATTACCACTAGAAAGGCAGGATTAGGTTGAACGAAATTGTTGATCTATGTTTTATATAAATCTTAGGCTTTAAATTAAAGCAATAATTAGGATGTCTTGTACCTCAATGAAATTAAATTGTGAATTGATGTGCAGGATGGATGGAGGACGAGGACGAGGACGTGGACGTGGGCGTGGTCGTGGAGGTCAAGCAAATCCACCACCACCACCACCTCCCGATGCCATGAATGGCATCTATCAATGCTTGAAGGAGCTCACCACTTTGGTACAAAACCAGAATGGGAACAACAACCATAATGGTGGAGCTCAACCACTAGCGCAAGTACCCGGAATTGGAAATGGAGATCGAAGGATGGTGGTTCTTCGAGAATTTCTGAGACAACATCCACCCACCTTCCAAGGGAGCTCTAACCCTTTGGATGCGGACAAGTGGATACGCAGAGTGAAGAAGGTATGTGACGGCATGGGAGTTGCCGAAGATTTGAGGGTTGGCTTGGCGACCTATTTGTTAGAGGGGGAGGCCGACCATTGGTGGGATTCGGTCAAGAGACGGAGGAACACTGATGCACTCACTTGGGAGGAGTTCGACCAAATATTTCAAGACAAGTACTTTCCTGAATCAGTCAGAGATCGAATGAAGGCTGACTTTCTTGCTCTACGACAGGGTAGCACGACGGTGGCCGAGTACGAAAGGAGGTTTGACGAGCTCTCCCGTTATGCTACAGGATTTATATCTACGGAGGCCGACAGGGCTAAGCGATTTGAGCAGGGACTGAGGCCGGTCATCCGGGAGAAGTTGGTGGCTCTCAAGATTAGGGAGTATGGGGACTTGGTGGACAGAGCTGCACTGGTAGAGAGAGACATAGAGGATAGCCAGCGACGACAGGGCTTCTTGAGAGGAGGTCCAATCCGGACGGGTGCTAGCACTAGTGGGGCACAGAGACCGACACCATACCGTCGCCCAGACCCGACAGGTGGACAGCGACTTTTGACAGCCCGAGGAGAGGGAGACACTCAGACTAGAGCTGGTATTATCCCACGATCTTGCTTTGCATGCGGAGGTGTGGGACATATTCGGATGCATTGCCCAGTTTTTCCACCTCAAGGGCCTATCCAGACCGCAAGACAAGTACCAGCAGCCCAACCACCACCACCGAGGCCTGCACCGCATCGACCGATACAAACTCAAGCCCCCGGCGGCACCAACCAAGGGCGAGTATTTGCTTTGACTCAGCCGGAGGAGGACATTGCCAATGCCGTTGTGGAAGGTATCATTCTTCTCTACAATTCCTGGGCCCGAATCTTATTTGATCCCGGTGCTACTCATTCTTTTATACGTACTGCATATGCTATGAATTTGGGATTGGGTTTCGAGAAGTTAGAACATGCTTTGACTGTTGACTTGCCTACGGGAGAACAATTGGGTACTAGCCGAGTCTGCAAGGGTTGTGTGCTTCGTATTGGGGAGCACGAATTGATTGTGGATTTGATTGCTTTAGAGATGAAGGGGTATGACGTGATTTTTGGGATGAACTTGTTATCCACTTTTCGTGCGGTACTGGATTGTTTCCGCAAGCGGATTACATTTCAATTGCCGGGAGGAGTAATTTTCAGTTTTGTGAATAACCGAGATTCTTTCCATCCATTTCCTACTACGGGTAGTAGATTCTTAAAAGCGAAAGCGGGAAGTCATTTGAGTTTCTTAGCTAGCTTGATGGGAGATAACATGGATAAACTCCATACGGATGTGGTGTTAATTGTATCGGAGTTTTCGGATGTTTTTCCTGAGGAATTACCTGGATTACCGCCACATAGGGAAATTGAGTTCAAGATCGATCTCTATCCGGGAACCGAACCCATATCCATTGCTCCCTACCGGATGGCACCTTTGGAGTTGAAGGAGCTAAGGAAGCAGTTGGATCAATTGTTGGCGATTGGGTTTATCCGTCTAAGCACTTCACCTTGGGGAGCCCCGGTCCTCTTTGTGAAGAAAACGGATGAGACTCTACGGTTGTGCACGGATTACCGGAGGTTGAATCGGGTTACCGTGAAGAATAAGTATCCGTTGCCGAGAATTGATGACTTATTTGATCAGTTGGAGGGTTCAAAGTATTACTCCAAGATTGATCTTCGCACGGGGTATCATCAGCTGCGAATTAAGGAGGAGGATATTCCTAAGACTGCTTTCCGTACCCGATATGGTCATTTCGAGTATACGGTGATGCCATTCGGATTGACTAATGCCCCCGCAGCCTTCATGGATTTGATGCACAGAGTCTTCCGGCCATACCTCGATCAATTTGTCATTGTGTTTATTGATGACATATTGATTTACTCACAGACTCAGGAGGAACATGCTCGTCATCTCTCTATTGTGCTACAAACATTGAGAGAACATAAGTTATATGCAAAGATGAGCAAGTGTGAGTTTTGGATGAAGGAAGTGAAGTTCCTTGGCCATGTTGTGTCCGAGCAAGGAGTAGCGGTTGATCCAGCAAAGATTGAGGCCGTGATGAAATGGGAACCACCGAAGAACGTGACAGAAGTACGGAGTTTCTTGGGGTTAGCCGGCTATTATCGTAGGTTTGTGGAAGGGTTCTCCAAGATTGCGATGCCGATGACTCGCCTTACAAAGAAGGGGGAGAAATTTTTGTGGACTCAAGCGTGTGAACTAGCTTTTCGCACCTTGAAGGAGAAGTTGACGACTGCACCTATCCTCATTATTCCGAGTAGTGGGGAAGGCTACGATGTCTACACCGATGCTTCACTACGAGGATTGGGATGCGTTCTAATGCAAGGAGGGAAGGTAGTGGCTTATGGCTCGAGGCAACTCAAGGTGCACGAGCAGAATTATCCCACACACGACTTGGAGCTGGCTGCAGTGGTGTTTGCTCTTAAGTTGTGGAGATGTTATTTATACGGGGAGAAATTTCAAGTGTTTTCGGACCATAAAAGCCTCAAGTATATCTTCACACAGAAAGACTTGAATCTCCGGCAGAGAAGGTGGATTGAGTACTTGGAAGATTATGAGTTCACACTCAACTACCATCCAGGGAAGGCCAATGTAGTTGCCGACGCTCTTAGCAGGAAGTCTCGGGGTGAAATCAATTCTCTTGCGGTAAATAGGTGGAAAATGATTGATGCATTGGAGGAGTACGATCTATGGGTGGATGGACCGGAGTATCAATCATATCTATTCAACCTTGTAGCTCAACCGACGCTTCGACAACGGGTTGTGGAGTTGCAATGCCTGGATTCGGAACTCGATTTGATTAGAGCCCGATTGGAGAATGGGGAAGCGATGGGAGGATGGTCTTGGAAGAATGGAGAGTTGAGATATGGGGAGAAGCTATGTGTTCCCGATGATTCGTCCCTAAAGGAGGAGATACTTGGGGAGTGTCATCGCTCCAAGTTTGCTATCCACCCCGGTAGCACAAAGATGTATAGGGACATGAAGCGTCAATACTGGTGGAGGGGAATGAAGCGAGATGTAGCCAAGTATGTGGCAAAATGTGCGGTGTGCCAGCAGGTGAAGATTGAGCATCAAAGGCCAGGAGGAGTCCTACAGTCTTTGCCTATTCCAGAGTGGAAGTGGGATCACATCACCATGGACTTCGTGTCGGGTTTACCACGGACGTCGCGCAGGCATAATGCAGTGTGGGTCATTGTGGATAGACTCACCAAGTCCGCTCATTTCTTGGGTATGAAGACCACAGACTCATTAGAGACGTTGAGCAAGCTCTATATCTGTGAGATTGTTAGGTTGCACGGAGTTCCGCTCTCCATTGTGTCGGATCGTGATTCTCGGTTTGTGGCGCGATTTTGGCAAAGTCTACAACAAGCTATGGGGACAGAGTTACATTTCAGCACAGCCTTTCATCCCCAAACGGATGGCCAATCCGAGAGGGTGATACAAATCGTGGAAGACATGTTACGAGCTTGCGCGTTGGACTTCAAGGGAAGTTGGAGTGACCATTTACCGTTGGTGGAATTTGCATACAACAACAGCTATCAGACCAGTATTGGAATGGCACCCTATGAGGCCTTGTATGGAAGACCATGTAGATCCCCGACGTGTTGGTTAGAAGCGGGCGAGAGTAGTTTGTTTGGGCCAGAAATTGTTCGAGAGACTACAGAGAAAATTCAACTCATCCGGGAGAGACTACGCACAGCACAGAGTAGACAGAAAAGCTACGCGGATCAAAGACGAAGACCATTAGAATTCAAAGAGGGGGACTATGTGTTTCTCAAAGTGTCGCCCCAGAAAGGAGTATTTAGATTCGGCAAGAAGGGAAAGTTAGCGCCAAGGTATACCGGGCCATTTGAAGTGATCAAAGTGGTGGGCAAGGCGGCATATCAGTTGCGGTTACCAGCTCAGTTATCGGGAGTACACGACGTATTCCATGTGTCCATGTTGAGGAAGTGTAAATCGGATGCAACGCCGGTTGTAGACTTAGAAGATATTGAAATTCAAGATGGAGCAACCTATGAAGAACAACCAGTGAAGATTCTCGACGCCAAGGAGAAAGTGCTTCGCAACAAAGTCATCAAATTGGTGAAAGTCTTGTGGCAACACCATGGAGTGGAAGAAGCTACATGGGAACCGGAGCTAGAAATGCGAGAGAAGTACCCACATTTGTTCGCTACTTGAGGTAAGTTTCGAGGACGAAACTTTCTTTAAGGGGGGTGGATTGTAACACCCCGCATTTTCTTTTATATATGTATATAGATATATAGTAAATAATTGTTGTAAAAATGGGGATATGTGTAGTGATGTGTGTTTGAATTTGGTAGAATGAAAAAGGGATGAACAGTGCACTGACTGTAACATCAAGCTCAATTTCGACCTTGATGCAGTCCATATCTCTCAAAACTTAAAACATGAAATTTGTAGAGCTCTCTCTTAGGATTCCATATCACCTTGAATCATCTCAATCGGAACTAGGAGGAAGGAGTTATGCCCATATTACGAAGTAGTGTCTACACTGTCCAAAAATCTGTCCGGCAGACTACCTTTCGCTAATTTCATCATAACTCTTTATTGGAAAGTCCGAATTGTGCACCGTTATTTTTGTTAGAACCCTAACTCGTATATCTTTCCAACCATATAGGTTACACCTCCTAGAAATACCTGAGTCAAATCAGTTTATTCTATGAAGTTGACCAAAAATCTGCACTATGGTGCTCCTTGGATAGTAAAGGGTTGTGCTTTCTTATTAGACCTTGAAGGTGTAAAACCCCATATGTTTACATTAATATATTAATGTACTTGATTAGTGATTCTTCTATATGTAATGACTTAAGAATAAATCATATATATATTAAAATCGTAAGGATATCACCTATAGTAGTTCGAAGGAATAAAATAGAGATTTTAATGTTCCAAGTGTGAATTTATTTTAGTTTTGAAATAAATCATAAAAAGCAATGTTTTTAGGTTAAAATAACATTAAAAATGAATCCGGAACGTCGAAAAACCTTAGGGTAGTCGTATGGATCAAATTAGAGATTTTTAGTGGCAAAACTGTAATTTTGAAAAAAAACTCAAAATTCAACCATGAACAGTAATTTGTCGTGGACTGCTGTGTTTAAAACACAGAATCCAGCCAATTTTTTCCATTTTTTTCTCACATCTCTCACCCCCAAACCCCTTAGCACCCTTGGGGAAGATAGAGGAAAGGAGGAAAGGGAGAAAGGAGGTCATTAGAGCTTGAGTTTTTGGTTTGAAACTTTGATTCAAGGTAGGTGATTTCTTCTCTTTCTCTTACATTGAGACTAGGGCTATGTATACATATAGGTTTTTTTATTATCATGTTCTAAACAATGTTATGGTTGGGTAACTACTTTCTCTTGTTTTTGCTCTCAACCCTAACTTTTGAGAAATATGGATTTTTCTCTCTATAGTCACTCAATCTTGGCTTTGAAAACTTTAGTGATTTGTGTTGAGTAATAAATGATGTTGTGGTGATCTCTTGTATTTTCCTAATTGTTTATTGAAATTGCCTCATAATGGATTTGTGTATCTTTGGAAATTTGCTTGTAAATTGGAGATTTATGGAATCCTTGGTTATGTGTGACGATTGTTGGGATGATGTGATCTTGTATGGTTGTTGGAATGAACATGGATGAGAGGTTCCTTGTAAGGATGCTTGAGAAACCAAATCTTGAGGGTGAGAGGTTCCTTGTAAGGATGCTCACACCAAAAGAGGACAGTATGTGATTTTCTCAAGAGGTTCCTTGTAAGGATGCTTGAGAAACCAAATCTTGAGGGTGAGAGGTTCCTTGTAAGGATGCTCCCGTTAGAGAGGACAATATGATATCATGTGTGGGAAATGATTTATATTTTGGCAATAGATGTTTATTAGCACTTGGTTGAAATTGCTCTTTTCTATTACTATTGTTACTTAAACTTGAGATTCGTTGAAAAATGCACCCGTTTCATTTCAAATTATGTATCTATGCTATGTTGAAAAATGAGACCGACCCTTTTATATATTTTTATAAACCTTGTATGAGTTGAGAGGATTTTACTACAGAGCTTCGTGCTCACCCCCTACAAATAACATTTTCAGATTTCACACTTGAGGAGGAGTTAGGAGCCGAGGAGCCCGCCCATTGGGAGACTCCGCTTGAAGGGAATGTGGATCCCGAGGTGGACGCTTAGAGCGATACTTTTATTTTGTTCTAGACTAGATTATACTTAGAATATCCTTTTGAAGTCTAGTTCTTTTTTTTTGTTATTTTCGCTGCGTTATATTATTTCATTGTGGAGATGTAAAGGCCAAGATTGGACCTATTCTTTTGGGATGATAGTGTGGATATGACATATGATGAATGAAAGTTTATTTTATGATGGATAAATAGATCCGGTGTGGTCAATAGTTATGCATATGTGGACCCGGTGTGGTCAATTGTAATATAATTGTACAGGTTGTGTTTTGGGTAAAGCTCCCCGTACAAAGGAGACTCTGCCCAAATTTTGTTAAAAGATGAATGGTTGATGAATGAACTTTCGTCGTGATGAATTTATGTAATGCTCTCATGGGGTGAATGATTTTTAGAATTTAATGTCACCCAAGGGGGTTTTTGGGGCGTTACACCTAGACTTGGCAACATGTCATTTATCATCTTATTCAATTTTCTATTTTTACTTACAACAATCTAATTTCACTGAGATGTATAAGACACAAAAATTAGGTGACTAATTATATGTTATTGACATAACTTATCAAAAAGGTGTATCATATTCACCATGTTGGTGACTTCATATTTCTTTAATCTTTTTATCAAATTGATTCTCCACCTTATTCTTATAAAGCACAAATATTTCTAAGGCTTGATGTTTGCTTCTCAGCAAATACAAATAACAGTATCTTATGCAACCATTAATAAAAGTAGTAAATTATTTTTTTCTCCTCTAGTTTGAACATATTTTAAATCACACGTACCACTATGAATTAATTCTAAAGGTTTAGTACTTCTTTCAATGGTATGGAAAGAGGGTCTAGTTAATTTTGATTTCAGACATGTTTCACATTTATGATTTGTATCATTATAGAATTTAGGCAACAATTTAAAATTTCTTAATCTACACATTGTATCAAAATTAACATGTCATAATCTACCATAACATATATTAAAAGATTCAAGCATATAAGTAGAAGATGTATTCTTATAATTAATAATAGAATGTATAACATCATTGCATTCATATTGAAGTGCTCATCACCTGGGTAGTCATTGTCTACATAGATCCCACCCTTGGTGCATACATATTTGTTCGACTCAAAAACCAACTTATATCTCTTATTACTCAATAGTGATCTGATAACAAGATTCTTTTGAATCTCGAGCACATGTAGCACTTCATTAAGAATAAGCTTCTTTGTCATCTTCAATATAACTTTTTCTTGGTCTTTGACTTTGGATGTAGAGTAGTTGCCCATAAAAAATTGTCTTATATGAAGAGAACATCATCTTATCTGAATAAATGTGTCTAGTAGCTCACGTGTCCACCCACCATTGAAAACAGTTTTTAATACTAACAACACTAATTAGAAATACAATAAGTATACAAAACTCTGTTTTATGATTGTTGGGAGGATGATATGATAAATGCACTTTACTTATTTTAATTTCTAATGTACTTCATGCAAGTAAGAACAAAAATAGTAGCACATAAAATTGACCCGATTGTCGAACATGAACGATTTATGAATTGAAAAAATTACACCTCGATTACCTGGTATTTGTCACTTAATCACTTAGACCCCCTAACATTTAAAATATTACGCACAAATCACCTGATATTTAAAATAATACACACAAACTCCCTGATGTTTGTACGTGTGTAACACATAAATTCATGCCGTTAATGTTTGTTAGTATATTTGTTCATAAATTACTAGAGCCCTAACATGTGAAGTTTGCAATACTTAGACCCTTCAAGTTTAAAAATTATACTTAGACAAAAAATACTCCAATTAAAGATAGAATATAAAATATTTTAAATTTTATAACTAAAATTCATGTTTTATTATGTCATTTATTGAAATAAAATAAAAAATAACATTCATTTTTTTCTTAAAAAAATCATAATTAGTATTGTTGATGCCAAAATTTGAACAACCTCCACATCAGTTTGTTGGGCTTTAATCACTTGAAAAAGAAGTCAAAGACCGGAGAGGAGCTCCAGGGGTTGACTTTTCGATGCCTAAGTCAGTAAGTGACTCAAAGGCGTTTAAAAGCTAGGAGTGAAATACCTAGAATATCAATGGAGCTCTATTTATAGGAGTTCCGATAGTTTGAATTACGCAGGGATAATGATTGAAGACTTTCAATCTAGTCAATCATAGAAAGATCAAGATTTGGTCCTCATCTATATACGCTAATTTGATGTTATCCATGCGGTTAAATTTAGCTTATCCATGATATGTAGAATCCTATTCAACATAGAACTCTTGACAAAATGGGTTGGACTTGGACTAAATAGACTTTTCACCTTGTGTCAATTTTTCCATCATCAAGTACGAACATATGAAATAAGCCTAATTAACACATTTGCATATCATCCATTGGCATAAAAATTAAACAAAATCCCAATTTTTTGAGAAAAAAATAGTAATAAGTATAAATATATATTAAAGAACTCACAAATTCAACACTTATTTACATATAATTAAATTGTCTATTGGAATAAAACTAAAGAATCAAACAAGGGGTAAAATTATAATGGACACAATATCTTCGATCTTTAATTGAGTTAATTTTTTCGTTTAATAGATTCCATAACTAATAAGGGTTTATGTGTAATACTTCAAACTTGAGGGATCTAAATGTTACAAGTCTACAAACTTCACATGTTTTGGTGTAATTTATTAATAGATATACTAATGGATATTGACGATAGTGGTCTAAGTGTTACGTGTGTACAAACCTCAGGGGTTTGTGTGTAATATTTCAAATTTCAAGGGTCTAAGTGATTACTATGTTCTTAAGACATATTTCGCCTCCAATTCGGTGCTTATGGATTCTTGAGCGTCTAATATGGATCGGAAAATTTAGGAATTTAATTACTCTATTTTTGATAGAATGTTCAAGTTCTTAATGCATAATGAATTTGAGCATAATTATAGATGCAAAGTTAACTATTTGAAGTAGTCACCACTAATTAGATGAAACTCGGAAGACACCATTCATGCCTACCTATTCATGAACTAATAGAAAGAATTCAAATTTGGATCAGAGGGGAATTCAAATCCGAACCAATGCGAATTTAGATTCCAACGAGTAGAAAAATTAAAATTCGGGTAAGAAATTAATAACCCATTGAGAAAATAAATTTTATCCAAAAAGAAAAATTGGAAAGAATGAATTTTATCCACACCTATATTTGAGCCCGCCCTAGTCAAGTCAGGACGGGATGGTGCACACATGTGGTCGAACCCAAGCCCATCTAGGTCCTCCCCTGTCCACAAAAGTGGGGTGCCCCTTAGGGCCCAACCCTTAGAGCCAACTTGGAGTATTTATACTCACCAAAGTTTCCTTGCCCAATCAATGTGGGATTGGTGAAAAATTCCACATATCCCAACCTCTATTTCCACATCTCAAGTAGATCACTTTGGAATCTATTTTCTCATTATTCATATTAAACTCAATTTGAGCAAACAAATCTACTACATTATTCTCCTCTCAGTGTAGAATACCAACATATGAAAATTTTCTCAAAAATGATGAGTGACTCCTACTTTAATTTAGACTCAAAATCAACCAAAATCAATTTTTTAATACCCAAAAAATTGTTTTAGTCTAACCCAAATGACATCAAACATGTTCCCTTACTACACATAGCCCACTAAAAACAAAAAAAATGAGAAAAAAGGGGAGGGGAACTGAGTGTAAACGTTCAACACTACTATGAAAAAAATAAGAAAGAGTCTTGACTGGTCGCCCTGTAGCAAGTGCCTAGCTCAGCTCCAAAGATTGATGAGAAAACCGTTGCTGTACATCTTTCTTTCAAAAGATGAGGACACACCTTTTACTAACAGAAGGTAAGACAAAAGTAAGAGTGAAACGACCGTATCTCTTTGACGAGCATGGTATCGAAGTTAAGTTCATTTGGAAAAGAGGTCAGTCTTAGGAAAGACCATACGAATGGTTGAATTGATGACTTCGCTTTGATCTATGTAAAACCTGGGTAAATTTGAACTTTTTCTAAAAAAGGGCAAAATAGTAATTTTTCACTATAATGCGGGTTTAAAATCAATATTTTTATAAAGCTCGGATGATGCAACGGACCTCACCGTTGGATTCGAATCACGGAATTGAACTGCCATGTCAATTTTTATCGAATTTCAAGATAGTCAAATTTTACACGTTTTTTCGAGAAAATTGGGTGACGAATGAACTTTCAAAGGTCCCCAAAAATAAAAATTATGAAATTTCCTTAAAATTGAGTGAAATTTCAAATAAAATTAATTTGAACTGAAACCAGAATTTAATTAAGTCATTTCGGATTAAAAACGAACCCGAAAATGATAAACGAGCGAGACAATGTGGATCGCGCAATTATAAAGAATTAATAGGGCGAAATATCTGAAAAATCAGATATTTCTCAACCCTTGTTCAGCACACCACACGTTGGAAGAGAGAAAAGAGAGAGAAAATAGAAATTTCAAGCTTTCTTCTCTGATTTCTGAAGTTTCGTCGGTCGGAATCCATTGGACCAAGTGTTAAAGTTGGTCTACGCGACGAGGGCTACGTGTACGTACCAAGAACGAGGGATTTCAGCGAAGATCCAAGGGGAGGATTTTTGTGAAGTCAAGAATTTTTGGAGCTAGGGAGGTGTCTTGAAGCTTCTAGTCTTCATCTTACGCTCCAAGAGGTAGAATTTCTCCTACCTTGGTTTATTTTCTTACCTAGAATGTCATATGGAATGGGTAAAGGGTAGACATTAACCTAGGTGGTTGACTAGGGTTATGGAGATAAGGAAATGAGTATGGAATCGGCTTAGGCAAGTTCCTAGCTACTTTTGGTATGGGAAATTTACATGTGAAATTTGTTGCAACTTGATAAGTGCTGTCATTGTACCTTGTGAATGATGTGAACTAAATTATGTGATAACATGAATTGCTTGTTTTGGAGGTGTCTTGCTCAATGCCTATGTGGAATTTAGTTGTATGGTATGAGTTTGTATAACATGCCATAAGTTTTGTTGAGAAAACATGAGTATAGATATGTTGTTAATATATTAGCATCATGTTGATTTATGCAATTATATGCAATTGATGTAGATTGCCATGACATATGTGGTTAAATTGCTCATTGACATCATTGCATTTTGGGCATGAGGTTGACATCACATTCATGGGCTTTAGGCATGAGTATCAGTGTGTATGCATGGTTAATCAAACACCACTATTAGTGATTGATGTGTGGACTCGGAGATGTTGGATCAAAGATCCCATAGAGTCGCAGGTTGCATAAGAAAAACTTGTGCCGTGTATAGCAAGAAGGGCTAGACACTCCTTCGGGTGAAAAATTCTGCTACTTGGTTTATACACTTCCCTATGGTGAAATTCTGAAAAAGTGTAATGGCGTACGAAGCCAGTCGGTGTGATTCCGAAATCCAATACCTAACAAAGACACATGATTTTGTAATACAAAATTTTCATTTGATGGGAAACATCCATGAATGAAATGGTTTTATAAACATATAGTTGGTAATTCAAAATTGATCATTGGATGTATTTCATCAATAATAAAGGTTTTACACTTGCATTGTATAGTGTGGTGAGAGCCGGTGAGGGCTCGGGTTGAGGTGCATGAGTGAATCTCATTTCATTCATAGCATGACATGGTAGATTCCAACATGAATCATGTATATTCTTGATTAGAATGATTATATGATTGTGAATGTTGTATATGAACATTGTATATGCACTTAGGTTGGGGAGTAGCCTTTGTATGAAATATTCTACTGGACATTAGCTCACCCTATATGAAAAATATTTCAGGTGCGGGATTCGTACCGGGAGAGGACTCGCATTCGGGGGCCTCAACGGTGAAGAAAATCCAACTTGTGGCTTTTATGGCATATTTTGTGTAATCCTTGTTGGAACAATGTTTTAACATATAAAAATTATGCAAATGCATGTAATAGAACTTGTATGGATCATGTACAAGGTAGAAAATGTCATTATCCATGTTTGGAAAGATTTTGGATTAAATGGAAATGAAAATTTGATGAAGCATGAAATTCTGGGCAAAACCTTCCGGAAGGTCACAACAACCTTCCGGAAGATTAGTGTAAATTTTTTGTCCAATAGGTAAAATCTACCAGAAGGTCCACAAAACCTTCCGGAAGGTAAGAAAAATCTTCCAGTAGAAATTAGTCCAGTAGGTAAAACCTACCGGAAGATCCATAAAACCTTCTGGTAGAAATTTTCCAGTGAGCAAACCTTCCAGAAGGTCCATAACAAAATCTTCCGAAAGATTTTTCAAAAATCTGAAATTTTAAGAATGCATTGCCATACTCTTGGACTATGTGTTCTTTGGTTCTAATGACACAAATGAACTTTAAATGAGATACATTGGGGTGAACCTTGATGAGATTAAATGATAAAAGAAAACACGGATCCTCGTGTGAGTTTTAATCCCAGTTACAGGGATGCGATAGACGTGATGTCAGGTTATGCGACAATCACAAGTATTTTCGCGGGTTGATGGGAGGTCAACGGGACCCCTGGCTTCAGGGGGGTCACAATCTATTCGAATGAACTTGAAGGAGACTTCAATCATTCAAATTTAGCTTCTGAAGGAATCATGTTACTTGAAATTTTGGAAAGTGAATCTTTTCTTTCACATCCTAGCCTTGGTAGAACTTGTCTTTGATTGGAATTTCGATTGAAAAGATGCTAGCTAGTTCATCATGTGCCTAATAAGCCTGGGCAATCTCGATTGAAGCCAATTCAAGATTTTTGCAATCTCGATTGAAACCTCTAAAGTTCATGAAAATTATCTTGAACTCTCTAATTCATTATGACCATGAAATACAATCCCCTATCTTAAACAAAATTGAATGCAATCAATCGATACATTCAAGTGGGTCTTGTAAGCAATGCGAGCTTGATCTGACTGCTTGAATAAAATTGTTTGAATACTTCATTTTTTGTTTAATAAATCTTGGCATTTTTCTCTAAAATCTTAGTTGTGAGAACTATTAAAACTTCCAACATGAGTTTGACGCTTATCGTTCCTCTTCTAATTTGAAAAGCCTTCACTGACAAAGGAATTGCCATCTGATTGTTCTCTAATATTTTGTTTAAAAGATAGAGACATAAGCAAATAGCAGAATCTTTTGCTATGCTATACTTAAACCAATTACCAAATTGAGAAAACTAGGTCTTGTTGTTGTTTGTGGAAAACCGTCGTTGCAAGGTTTACAAGGACCCCATTGTAGATATTCTCTATGAATATAGTATCTGTCATAATTGGAGGTCATTGGCCTAGGTCCGAGGGAAAATCCACCTAGCAAATTTCAAGGTGACTTTTTTTTTGAAGAATTAAAATTGCCATATATTTTTGTAGAATGATGATTCTAACTCTGACTTTCTTTTGAAGTATCTCTCCATAACTGTTTAAAAAAATTAATAAGATAACACATATATCAACTTTATGATTTATTTGAAACAAATAAAAGTAATGGCCTAACTTAGACACAAATAAGATTATAAGAGCAAGTTCAAGTACTCGCTGAAATAAAGCCATGTCAAGTCACACCAACTTCAACAATAATCAATTTATGAAATTTTTTTTCCTTGTCTATAGCAAAATACACAAATAAAATTGAAATTTCTACTAGTAACCAATTTCAAGCCAAGTCACACCAATTTCAAAAATTCAAGTAATTTAAAAAAAAATAGTTTAAAAGAATTATGAATAATTTAAGATTAAGAGTTACCCAAAAAAATATGGCACCTCACTAGTCACAGCCTGGTGGCGTTACAAAAATAATCAAAAAGAAGTAAGCCCTATCACTAATTGCAGCTTGTTGACATTAAAAAAAAGAAAAGGAAAATCCACTATACATGTGTTGGTTTGCTATAATAGGACAAATTGGAAAAAAAACCAAAAAATGAGATGGGGTCAATTTGAACAAACAATTAAAATAGATAAACAAATTGAAAAGATCAAAAAGAGTTAGGGTCAGATTGCACAAATTGTCAATACTATTAGAATCTCAACAAAAATTACAACTTGACTGATCAAAAAAAAAAAAACAAAAATTACAAATCAATATATTATTTATTGGTTGAGCCTTCAAAAATATTAATGAATAATTTAAGAATCTTCCATAGACACAATTCTTAAAAAAGCCTAAAAAAAGCCAAGAAAAAAAAAGAATGTAGAATTTAATCAAAGAAGGCACACAAACTTAGAATTTGAAAAAAAAAAACTCACACATAAAGTGCTTCATCTCTCATCAGTTGGAAACCAAAGTGAAAATTGGCTTAGTAGAGAGAAGGTTGAAGATATTTGAAGATTGAAGATGCTTGAGGATTGGGAGATATCGAAACTCAGGAG
This sequence comes from Ilex paraguariensis, assembly GCA_963454935.2. Lineage (NCBI taxonomy): Eukaryota > Viridiplantae > Streptophyta > Magnoliopsida > Aquifoliales > Aquifoliaceae > Ilex > Ilex paraguariensis. The sequence goes on from CAUOFW020003311.1 coordinate 22,557, forward strand.
TTATAGTCGTTTGAATGTTCATTAGTAGGAGACTCGCAAAACACAGTGCCTTAATGCTTCGGGTTGCTTCTTGAATGTTGGTATCAAGTGATGACACAGAGAAGGATCGAACTAACCCTAATATCACAATTACTGTTGAAAAAATCAAATAAGAAAACTGATTATTTGAAAAGTAAAACTCTTAAATTTTAGAATCTATTTAATAAGGGATATGAAAGTTTGAATTATAGGAAAAAAAAGTGGTTCAGATCGTTTCAAGACAAAACAAAGATATTGAGTCTTGAATTTTATTTTCTTGCCAAAAACTTTCCAAATTTGTTGTATTTTTCAATCCCACAACCGACGTGATCTTCCATATTTTATTTCTCGCCCTTTACTTTCTATTTCAAGGCTCCATTCACGCAATTTGGTGAATTTTTTTTCTCTCATCTGTTGCATCTTATGCCTCCATTTGTATGATTGCCATATCTCTCCATTATTTCACTGAAGCCTTTTCGCTTTCTCACTCATGCCTCCATTGCCAACAACCCTCTATCTTTTCTTCAAATTCTCTGCTTTTTCACAAATAGTCATTCCATTGACCCAAGCGAACAACCGGATAGACCCAAAAACATGTAATTTCCCTCCCCCATGCAGCGTCAACCTCTTCCTCCTCAACCACCGCCACCTGTTGGAGCTACCACCATAGGTTTTGGCAAACCAATCTCCACCCACCCACATCCTACTTTTTGACACACACTGTACACACACACACACATTCTCTCTCTCTCTCTCTCTCACACACACACACACACACACATAGAGAACACATGCTCACCCCTTTTCTCTCTTTGTACTGCCTCAAACATCCCTTTGTGTTTCACCCACGCACACCCTCGGTTTTTGACACAGCGGAACAAAGAGACCCAAAGAACTCTACGATTCTAAGTGTATAGAACATATACTCTGAATATACATAGAGAGTACCAAGATAACATCTTTGAAAAATGTGTATTATTCCATTAACTAATTCATATTATATAAGAGAATATATATAGGAACAACCAAAACTTGAATCATCCCCATAATAAAGGTAAAATCCCTAATTATACAAAAATTACCAAAAACGAAAAATTGTAATCTAATTAATTAACATAAAACACGTGTTGTCTGGAATCCAACTCACCTAAGAGATTTATTATTAATTTCTAAATTTTTTCCTAAACCTGCCAATAGACCTGTTGGAAACATTGTTGCAAGCAAACTCAGCCTGGGACAAGGTGTTATCCCTTTGCCTCGGGTTCTCTTTGCAAAGACTCTGCAGAATATTCCCCAATGTTTGGTTCACCACTTTTGCTTGTTCATTTGTTTGTGGATGGCTCGAACTACTATATTGCAATGAAGTGTCCAGCCGTTTCATAAAGTGTGGCAAAAGTGGCTAAGGAACTTGTTGTCTCGATTAAAAGTGATTGTCTTCGAGATGCCATGTATACGAACAACCTTCCGAAAGAATAACTAAGGCACATGATAGCATCTGAAGTCTTCCTCCACGGAATGAAGTGAGCCATCTTTGAAAACCTGTTAACAACAACATAAATGGAATCCACACCCTGTTGAGTTCGTGGAAAACCCAACAAAAAATCCATGGAGAGATCTTCCTATGGTGCATCTGGAATGGGAAGAGGATTGTAGAGACCAGTATTTTGCAAGTGTCCCTTGCAATGTGACGTGTGACACTGCTTGAGAAATTGCTCCACATCCCGCACTGGGTCCAGAAATAACGCTCATCTACCAAAGCCACACTTTTATCTTGGTGCATGTGCCCTCCTAAGCCACCACTATGTAGCTCTTGAATGATGTGCTCATGCAAGGATCCTCGAGGTATGCAAGTTCAAGTGTCTTTGAATACAAATCCATTATGAACCCAAAAGTCTCTCGAGGATACATGTGCATTAGAGCATTAATCCCAAATCTCTTGAAAGTCTTCATCATCTATGTATAAGTCTTTCTAGTAATCAAACCTAATCACATCACTACGAACAGTGGTCAACAACATACTCTATTGACTCAAGGCATTGACAACCTTATTCAACTGGCCAGATTTATGCTTGAGAGTGAAAGTGAATTTTTGAATTTCAGCAACCCATCGGGTTGCATGCGGTTGGGAGTTGTAGAACTGTTGAGATACTTCAACACCTGGTGATCTATATTCAGAATAAACTCTCTTTGAATTTTGGAATGCTGCCAATGCTACAAGGTTCTCACAATTGCATAAAACTCTTGCTCATATGTAGACCACTTATGTCTGGCTTTGCTAAGCTTCTCACTGAAAATGGCACAGGTCTCCACTTTTGTGATTAAACTGCTCCAATGCCAGTACAAGAAGCATCATAGTCTACCTCAAATAGCTTCTCAAGGCTAGGTAGTGCTAATATAGGAGCTGTGGTGAGTTTCTCCTTAAGTAGCTCAAAACTCCTAGTTGCTTCACGAGTCTATTGCAACTACTTTTGCTTTAGAAAATCAGTGAGGGGAGCTACAATGGTGCTAAAATTCCTCACAAACCTCCTATAGAAGGTTGCTAGACCATGAAAACTAAAAACCTCGTTGACTGTTCATGGCGTGGGCCACTCCTGGATATCCCGAATCTTCTCATCATCAATAGAGATACAGGTAGCACTAACCACATAGCCCAAGAACATAAGACTATTAGTCATGAAGTTGCACTTCTTCAAATTCACAAATAAACTATTCTTCTGTAGAGCTACAAAAATTGCTCTCAAGTGTTGCAAATGGTCAGTCTTATCAGGGCTATAAATAAGAATATCATCAAAGTAAACGACCATAAATTTCCCATTGAAAGGCTTGAACAACTGGTTTATAACCCTGATAAAAGTGCTAGGGGCATTGGACAAAACAAAGGGCATAACCAACCACTCATATAGCCCCTCCTTAGCCTTGAAGGCAGTCTTCCACTCATTACCTAGACGAATGCAAATCTGATGGTACACACTCATCAAGTCAACCTTAAAGTATACCTTGACATCCTCCAACATATCTAGCATGTCATGTAATCGAGGTATATACAACTGATGCGTCACAGTAATTTTGTTAATAGCTCGACTATCAACACACATTCTTCAAATCCCATCTTTCTTAGGAGTGAGTCGAGTGGTAATGACATAAGGGCTCACACTCATCCTAATCTATCCCTTTCGCAACAACTCATCAACTTGACCCTGCAGGATCTCAAACTTTTTGAGACTCATATGGTAATGGGGTGACTTTGGCAGATTAGCCCTAGGTACCAAGTCAATATGATGTAGTATGTCCCTTAGAAGGGGTAAACCATTTGATAACTCCTCTGGCGTGATCACCTTCAACTCAGCCAATAATGGCCTCAGCACCTCAGGAATTGGTGTACTCTTAATTGCCTTTTCCTCCTCACCCTTTATTACTAGGGCGTACACCTCCCTACTTTTCTTCACATCCCCTTCAATGGCTAGCACAACAAGAAATGACTCGTCCTTACCCAAAGATGCTACAGGGTGGGCCTCTCTCATATTGGGGGCAAGTACAACCTTGACACCATCTTTGAAAAAGGTGTAAGTTTTCTCTTTCCTTCTATGGATAACATCTACATCAAACTGCAACGACCTCCATAATAAAATATGACACGCATCCATATCCACAATATCACATACAATATCATCTTTATACTTTTCAATTGAAAAATTAATATGACATTGTTTTGTTACCTTAGTCTCGTCCGTGCTCTTGATTTAGCCAATAGTATAGGGAGAAGGGGGGTTACTTAGTCTGAAATTACAGCTTATCAACAACCTCTTTTGACACTATATTCTCGTTCTTGCCACCATCAATAGTTAATTTAAAGACTCACTGATTCATACTGCACATGGTCCGAAAGATGTTATGTCACTGAATGTTTTGTTCAAGCTTGGGAGTGTACATGAAGTTGATGAACAATGAGAGAGATCCCCTCATTATGATAAGTCCATGCACCCTTATCCTACTCTTCCACAATCTCTTCCACCACCGGGTAGGCTTCCTCCAAATCAACCCCCTCAATATAAACTAGACTTACTATGCCATTTTTGGGCATTGGCTAAATCGATGACTAGGTTGACCGTATCGATAATACTTGTTTGTCCCAAGGCTGACATAGGGATTCTTCAATGCATCATTAACCGCTGGACTCAGTCTCGGGGCTACTGCCTTTGCAGGTACCCCTTTGTTGCTAGTTTCTTTAACTGGGGTTGAATTAGGACTTGGTGCTCCCATAACTTGTTTTCCTCAGTTCACCACAGGGCATGATGAATCAAAAGAACTCCGATTATGCACCTGGCCTCTCGTCCGCTCTGGGATTCAACCCTCGTGGCTTGGTGAATGGTTTCTATCAAATAGTAGAGTCTGGAGGGAAAATCTATCCTGAATGGAAAAAAGAAGACCACCAATAAACTGAGCAATTTTTTGAGATTCAGTCTCGGTCAAGTTATTGCATGAGGAAAGCCTCAGAAACTCCTCCATATATACTTGAACATATCAACTTCCCTGCTTATAATCCTAATACTATAAGAATAATACCTGTTCAAAATCAGGAGGTAAAAACCTTGTTCGAAGCAACTACCTCATCTTCGATCACACATAAGTCAGGGCTTTACGTTCCTGAGAAAGTTCAAGTTGGGTCTATTCCCACCAAGCATAAGCTCCACCTTTCAACTTATAGGCCACTAGCTTAACTTTCTTCTCCTCCGAGACATCTATATAATCAAAGAACCTATCTACTTTGGGCAACCAATCAAGGAAGTCTTCAATATGAAGATGACCATTAAAATTGGGTAGATCAACCTCTATATGAAAATCCTTAGTATCACGACTATGATCCCTATAATCTACAACATTCCTGAATAATAATTCATCTTCATCATCGCTAGAATTTATAATTGGCGCTCCTCTTGTAGGTGCACCATAAATATTCGGTTGTGCAGGATAGACAAGATTACAATATCGATTGGGTGGAACACGAGCCCTATCACTATTTTGTACCCTTTCTTGCTTGAGACCCTAGTTTGGGCCCATCGTCAACTAAGCAACCAACTACTACAGTGCTTGAACGGATTGCTGGAGTTGTTGGAACTGCTACTGTTGTTGTCGCTAGGACTCCAAGAATTTGGTTATCGAAAGAACTCCTTCCACATGATCATCGTCATTAGGAAGATTATTACCATTGCGTTGATTAGCCATCACACCAGGTTAGGCAAGGCTCTGATACCAATTGACGAAGCAAAATAAAGAAACACAAAGAACACTACGATTCTAAGTGTATAGAACAAATACTTTGAATCCATATTAACAAGAGAATATCTCTTAAAAAGGTGTATTATTCCATTGACTAATTCTTATTACATAAGAGAATATATATAAGAACGACAGAAACCCTTATCTTCTCCATAATAAAGGTAAAATCCCTAATTAATGGTAAAATCCCTAATTGTACAAAAATTAGAAGTGTTAAAATTTTTGATTACCCGCAAATTTAGATCCTACCCTACCCGACCTTATTGATCAGCGACCCAAAAGAATCGAGTAGGCCAACGGAAGATCTTTTAGTATTCCACAAAAAATCGGGTAGGAATGCAGAATACCTATAAAATTTTCGTATACTTACCCTAGCCTACCGGCATATAGACATATATATACTAACATTTTAAAATATATATATGTTAATCTCTAAAAATTAAAATTCAAAAACTTAGAAATTATAATATTTTATTTATGTTTATGGCTTTCTTATACATGATGAATTTGATGTTTATGGCTTTTTTGTTGTGTTTTATTATAATTGTTTATATATTATCAAATTTATTATATTTTCTTTAATATTATTGGTTTATGGTGTTAGTTAATTGGTGTAGGCTACTTAATTGAATTGTTAAAATGATCCAAAAATTAATAACTAAAAATATGTGTTCGTCCGATTTCCTATTCGACTTCCTACCCGATTGTTGTGGATAGAATTCAGGTAGATAAGAAAAAATTCTTCCGCAAAATATTGGGTAGGAAGATGGAATACCATAATTCCTACCTGTAGGGTAGAGTGAAATCTCCTAACAAAAATTACCACAAATGGAAAATTGCAGTCTAATTAATTAATATAAAAGCATGTGTTGTTTGACGGCACTAAATTTGAAATCTTCTACGATTTATTATTAATTTTCAAATTCTTTCCTAAAACGGCAAAAATGGGGTGTTGAAGGCCTAACCAATGGGATTCGGCCCAAAACTGAAGGAGCTCATGGCGAAACGATGAGTTTTTGATCGTTGGCCTAATCCAGGTCAAATACCACTGGTCTCAATCAATTCTGAGTCCGCGTCATTTTACCTATATTATTACTTTTTTGCTGTTCTTTGGACCTTGGACACGTGGCAATTCCCCCTGCTCCAGGTAATCAGCAGCTACTTGATTAGTTTTTCACACTTTCTCTCTTTCACACACATAACACACGTATTTGGCACACACACAACACTTGTACAACACACTGCTGAACACACACAACGCATCCATGTTTTTTTTTTTGTTTATTTAGTTTTTAGATTGGATTGTGTTGGACTGTAATTTGGTTCGGTTTATTGTCAATTTTGCGTATCTAACATGTTTGAAGAAATTTCTAAGTGAGCTACGGGTATCACGTGTTCAGAATGATGTCTTTTATAGATTTTTTTTGGATGATTATAGTTCATGTTGTCTTATAAGGCATCAAATTTTCAGTGGCTAGGTTTGGAGTGGTGATCACAAAAATTAAATTGGGAGGCGAATAGACTGGGGTATGTGTGTATGTTATTTTTGTTCCATGTTGGGGATGTTGAACTAATTTCATATATTACTGTTAGGATTTGTTTATTTTGATTATAATTGTCAATTGCTTTGTGGTTGAGTTTTGGAGTGGTGATTTAGCGCTTGGGAAATAGTGCCCACCCACCACTTTGGTGAGTGGTGTGAATTCAAAGGAATATTGGTAGGGTTTTGAGTTTGATCCCATTGGTTTAATGTTGTGTTCTGATTTTGAGTCTGAAGGTTAAAATATATTTTTCGCTAATTGTAAGTTATTGGGGTCTAATGAAAAGTTCAAAAGGTTCTCTATTAAATCCAACGAACATGTTCCGCGACTACCGTCAGTGGCCACCACCACCCTAGCACTCTCTCAGGTGGCCAAACAGTACCACACCTCCTTGCTCCCTTGCCCCCATGACCACTAACCACAACCACCACTGCCACTTTCACATAACCTACTATCTGTTTGAGCATAAAAGCCCTAACCTCCACAGTTTCAATTTCTTTGAGTTCTTTGTTAAATTATGATCCTAGAACTTACTTGCTTTGTGCTATGATTATGTTAATATGGGAGTAATTTGCTTGCTTTTATCTCTTTTTTCTTATCTCACATAATCAATGAAATTTTGTTATGGTGTTTCTGTTTTATTGAGCAATTAGATAATGGCTATCCGGTTTTAATACGAGTGCCGGCTTTGATTGCCATAAGATATTTTGTCAAATTTGTTGATTTTTTCCGATGTATCTAGTTTTTGTGTAGCACTAGTCTCCGGATGAGCTCCAATCCCTTATACCTTATTTTCTAAATTTGAATATTTGTTGTATTCTATATGATTTTTGGTTATTGGTTATGTTCATATTCCTATGCTTTTTGTCTATAATTTGTTTTAATTCTAATTGTTTTGTTATTTGTTGGGTCGGATTCCAGCGGAACTCACGTGTTCGAAAAATTTCTCAAAAAACTATGGACATCACAGAGGCAATCCATTTACTTTCTTATTGAACGTGTAAGTTCCTTGCTTTACCCTACCATGATTTTGTGGACAGTGTTCTTGAGTGTTCTTCTGGGATGTGGCGTAGGCACGGGCACAGGATGTTTATTATATTGCTTCAATGAAAAGAACTCAGAATGCCTGCCCAGCGCATGCTAAGTAGAATTGAAAAGGTTCATTATTTGATGGAAAAATTCATTGTTTAATGTAAAAGTTCATTATTTTATTCATCAAGAAAATGAGAAATTGGACAAATTTAATCTTTGATTTTGATTGCAGAAATAGAGAGGATAGACTCATAAACACCTTGATTTCTATTCTTTGGTGGTGCCACATAGTCTCCTTTGTGTGACTGTTGCTGAGATATTAAGTTTAATTAAATTATCGCAAGATTAGTTTAGTTAGAATTGCAGATGTCAATATTGGTTAGGATTGTGAACTAATTTGTGATAATATGTTATTTGAGATTATTTGTTTATTTGACTACTTGTGTTTTGTGTGCTCAGCAAGATACTTGAGAGTATGAAATGTGGTTTTTTTTTTAATAACTTTTGTCATATTTTTTTTTGGGTTAGACTTTTTTCATGGGTTGGATTGGAAGGTTTCAAGCATATTTTACTTTTAATTTAGTAATTTTCATAAATGTAAATTATAGATAAATGAATGATTTGTATTAAAAATGAGAATTTATTTGGATTTGATAGGATGAAAATACTTAAGTCGCGTTAAATAGATCACGTTTGTCACGTGATTGTGTTATAGGGGTCGTCACAACCCAATTATGACCCATGTACTAAACATGTTGATTGAGTTGATAGCAGGTCGTGTCAACCTATAAACAATTTGTTTATTAAATGTATTATGTGGATCATGCTATATGATTATTGGTGTTAAAGCGAAATGTATTCCTGTCACATCATTTTGACATGATTAATTAGAGAGTCGGTGTTAGGGTTGAGAGATTTTTGACATAAATTCGAAATAACATAACACGGTTTGATCGTCATCCATACTTCAGACATTGCGGGTGTTTAATTTTTTTGAATGTATTTTTAATTTTCTCAATAAATTTTTTTATCTATTTTGTACCTTTAGGCACGTACATTTGCTAGTTTTCCTATATTAGAACTCTCTCTCTCTCTCTCTCTATCTATTTATCTATCTATCTATCTGTCTCATATATATATATGTGTGTGTGTGTGTGTGTGTACTAATTGGTGCACATGTGCATTGCACATGGACCAACACACTTGATCATGTGAAGAGTGTAATATGTCTATTAAATTCATAGATCACTTTTTTTTCGAAATCCATGTCCTCAATAAACATGATATTTCTGTGATAATATCTCAAAGTTGACTGATCAAAGTAACTACATTATTCAAAGCAAATCAATATCAAGATTTTTCAGTTCTCTTTTACCATTATTGTTGTCCACACTGTTTTTTCCCTAATATTTTGATCCCCATCTATCTGACCTCTCTTTAGGAAATAATATAAGATATTTTAAAGGATCGCACCAACCAAAGTAATGTTTACCTCCAAAATGTACATTTACTATGTATCTCTATATAGAAAAGCACATTAGGGTTATCATCTTCGATCCATATAAATGCAACTTGGTTTGCTGAAGGGGAGTTATAAACTCGTTGAAATTTACTAAAAGAGATCATCACATGCATCTCATGTAATCACACTTGAGGTGTATTCTTTGAAAATTTTAGGGATTAAAGTGGCACAAATTGTAAACCTGAAGGACTATAATGATACAAGTTACAAATTCGAGGAACCAGAGTGACCTCTCAATTGTGGTTATGTAAAAATCTCTATTAGTCAATTTAAACTGCCGTTTTTGACTAGACTAAAGTGACACAAATTGAGAAGTTGACAGACCCACTATTAAAAGATTGGAGGACCAAACTAACATAAAGAGCATGATTGAGGGACTATCAATATATTTTGGCTATGATGAAAGGCTTAAATTTTTTACTACACTAATGTATCTTTATTGTTATATTAGTTTATTTTTAACATGATGTATGATACATTAACATATGTGATAGAAGATAATATTGTTAAGACTTATACCATATTTAAGTAGTACTGTTTCCCTATTCGAAATATTACAAGATAAGGTAATTGTTATATTCATTTAACTGAGTAACTACATGAAAGTGTTTTGACATTTATAATCTTATTTGATTCAAGTTTGTTCAATGTTCTGACATATATAATCTTAGAAGATCAAACCTTAACTTTTATTCTTCAAGTCACTTCAAACAAAAGAATTTCCGGTAACCACAATCAAATCTACTTTTTTTTAGTTTCTTCCCCAATTACATTACACAATAACTCACAAACGATTAAAAATCGATCAAATTATAAAAGGATAAGGCCAAAATGTTTTGTTAATTTCTGTGTTATTTTTGTTATGTCAAGCATTTTCCGTCAAGTTCTTGCAATAAATCGTTAATTGGGCTGCATTAATTGGATTGATTAAAATTGTGTTGAGTGGAAAATGACAAATTTTTGAAAAGTATAGGGATTGTAAGTGAAAATTGATGCAAAATTCAAAAGCGGAAAGTCTAATAATCATTGTTTCTTTCTGTCACGAGCTCATGATATTTTTATACATAGTCTCAAAAGCTTAAAACACATCACTTTTCTGCTTCAGTAGGTGTAAACTTCAGTAAGATTAGAGTTGATTCTGTAATGTATTTCAAAAGAGTGCTGCTTAATTACCCCAGGTTGGAGGATATTAGTCATTAAAATAAACTGTAAGTGAGAGAAAGAATGACTTATAATTAGAGCCTAGACATGAAATTTTTAATAACAAAAATTATCCTAACTACACACCTTTTAAATTCGAAATTATATAAAAAAAGCTTGAATGGAACACGATTTGACTATAACAAAACTAAAAATAAAGGTAAATAAGATACTTTGAAAACTGACAGAAAAGTTAGGCACTGCACAATGCAATTGCTGATTAAGTGACATATCAAAAACATTCAAACAAAACTACATTTAAGGCAATAAGGCAACAAAAATTATAAACTATATTCAATTAATGGGCTTGTGTTGTTTAATCTGTGTAAGCATGTTACAAAAACCAATGGGTAACCCACGGGCTCCAAAACCGTAGCATAACAATGTCGTGTTACAAAACATTCCTCTTTAGACTGATATGTTCACATAGTCATGTATAAGAAAACTTGGCATATAGCAGATATTACTTTCTATAGCTGAAATGTGAAAATTGACATGAGTTGAAGATCGTAGACCCGACAATTGATTTCTTCAACAAAGGCTCTCTACAACCAACAAAGAGGAAATAAAAATCGTTGCATATCTAAGAAAGAAAAATAACAACCAGCCATATCAATCTAATTAACTTGGCAATGGTGATACTTTGCATGATGTTGGAAGGGAAAAAATGCTCAAGGCAATAAACAATGTCTCTAAAAGTTGGCTTCATGAGTTAGGACCTAAGGAGTACTACACTTTTGTGAGTAAAGCGAGTGCCTACACTACCTTGGTTATCAAATACACGCGTGCACCGCTAGCCTGCCTCACCATGATCCGGCCGGGCTCTGGCTCGAGCTTGGGCTAAAAAGGTACAATTGTTTTGGACAAAATTCATTTGGTGCAGTATGGGTTGTGGGTCAATCCGAATGATCTAGTCCGTAGGTCAGTCTCTGTCTTCCAACAAAAATTTAAAGTCCAATCGAATTTTAAATTTTATTCCCGTTAAATTTGAAATTGGTGCCAAATTGAAGAAGCCTGTCTATTTTTTTCAAAAAAGGTACCTTTTATCTTTGTGGTTGATCGGATTAAAAGAGTATGTCTATTCAATCCAAAGTGGCAACCCATGCCTCTTTAGGCAATCTGAACAGTCATCAAGAGTCTATAAATAGATATTCCTCTAGCCATTTCAATTTATCTCAATTCTGAATTCAGGTTTTAGAGTTTCTACTTCTCTCTCTCTCTCTTTGTGTATATTGTTGTATTATTCTTTTGGTTCAGTTCAAGTATAAACACAAGTTGTGTTTGTTGGAATCCTGAAAATTGAAGTATTATTTTTTCAAGAACGTAAAATCCGTTCTATCTTGGGAGACAGTTGCTCATTGACGTTGAGTACCGAGAGGGAGCAAATCTGTCTTAAGGAGATTATATTTCCTAAGGCTCGGATTGAAATTCTAGTTTTCTTGTTTATTGTTCTTGCCAATCTGTGTCACTGTGAGTGCACTCTTTTTGTATAACAATATATAGATATAACTTGAATTCTGTTTATTGCATAAGTTAAACATATTTTATTTATATTAGATTAAGTGCTATTATAAATCTAAAACATAATTTTGTATTATGTTATTGTTTTTCTTTGATTTTGGTATTAAATTATTGTTGTTGTTTGTCTAACAGAAATGACAACTTCAAATGATTCTGTTGTTCATACAATAGTTGTTCCTAGAATCGTGAGTGTATCTCATGGGGAGAAGCCTGAGAAATTCAGTGGCTCGGAATTCAAACGTTGGCAATCTAAGATGATTTTCTATCTCATCACGCTTTATCTTGCACAATTTTTTAAGAAAGATGTTTATTCACTTGATGAGAATGGAACAAATGTGGAAAAGGTGTCTCTTGTGGATGCTTGGAAGCATTCGGATTTCTTGTATAAAAATTACATCCTCAATTGGTTAGACAATGCATTATACAATGTGTATATTGTTGTCAAAACCATAAAAAAACTTTCGAAGTCCTTAGATAAAAAGTACAAGACCGAGGATGTCGGCATGAAGAAGTTTATTGTCGGTAAATTCTTGTGTTTCAAAATGGTGGATTTCAAGACTGTCATATCCTAAGTTCAAGAATTTCAAGTTATCCTTCATAACATCCATGTCGAAGGTATGTCTCCTAGTGAGTTGTTCCAAGTGACTGCGATTGTGGAGAAAAATTACCACCCCTATAGAAGGATTTCAAGAACTATCGCAAACATAAGCGTTAGGAGATAAAATTTGAAGAATTGAATGTTCGTTTGAGGATTGAGGAGGATAAACATAAATCCAAGAAGAAAAGTGGAGTTTTTAATTTCATGGAATCTAAGGCTAACATAGTTAAAAGTGGAACCAAGACTAACAAGAAAAGAAAGCACAATGATGAAGGTCCAAATCAAGGATCAAAGAAATTCAAGGGCAAGTGCTACAATTGTGGCAAACTAGGGCATATTTCAAAAGAATACCATAAGCCAAAAAATTTCAATAAGCCTAATGCACACGCAAACATGACTGAAACAAACAAGTTTTCAATGGAAGTCTCCGACATGAACCTCTTTGCAATTGTTTCCGAATGTAACTTGGTGTGTAACCCTAAGGAATGGTGGGTTGATACTGGCGCTACTCGGCACATTTGTTCAAATAAGTGAATGTTTTCTACTTACAAGAAGATAGAGCATGATGAGCTGTTCTACATATGAAACTCCTCCACTTCAATGGTTGAAGGTTGTGGAAAAGTGATACTCAAGATGACATCCAACAAGGAACTCACATTAAATGAAGTGCTTCATGTCCCTAACATTCACAAGAATATTGTATCCTGTTCTTTGCTTAGCAAAAATGGCTTTAAGTTAGTCTTTGTATTCTAAAAATTTGTACTCACTAATTTGTGATGTTTGTAGAGAAGGAATATATGAGTGATAGATTTTTTAAGTTCAATGTAATGATTGTTGTACCCACATCTTCTAATAATAAGAATGAGATGAATTCTTCTTAATTGCTTGAGTCTTCTAATATGTGGCATACTAGACTAGGACATGTTAATTATGATGCAATTATAAGATTAGTTAATTTGAATGATTTTCCTAAGATATATATTGGTCAAAATCATAATTGTGAGACTTGTGTGGAATCAAAGTTGGCAAGAACATTTTTCAAGTCAAAAGAAGTACTGAGCTTCTTGGATTAATTCACAATGATGTTTGTGACTTAAAGTTTGTGAAAAGAAGAGGTGGTAAAAAATATTTTATTATTTTTATTGTTGATTGCACAAGATACTGTTATGTTTACTAAATTAGAAATAAAGATGAGGCTATTGATATGTTCAAACATTATAAAAATGAAGTTGAGAATCAATTTAGTAGAAAGATAAATGCACTAAGAAGTGATAGGGGTGGTAAATATAAATCTCTTTTCGAGGAGTTTTGTGTAACACATGGAATCATTCACAAAACCAATTCACCTCTCAATCAAATGACATAGCTAAATGAAAAACCAAACATTGAAAGAAATGATGAATGCTATGTTGTCAAGTTCGGGAGCACCCCAAAATTTGTGGGCGGAAGTCTTATTATCTGCTAATTATATTCTTAACAAGGTGCGCCATAAGAAAACTAATCAGACACCATATGAATTATGGAAAGGTCGAAAACTTTCCTATAAATTCTTAAAAGTGTGGGGGTGTCTAGTTAAAGTGACGGTTCCTAAATCTAAAAAGGTTATGATATGACTAAAAATTATTGATTGTGTATCCATTGGTTATGTATATAATAGTAGTGCATATCGATTTCTTGTTTATAAATATGAAATTCCTGATATGCATATTAATACAATTATAGAGTCAAAGAATGCGTCACTCTTTAAAAATAATTTTTCATTTAATATGTCACATGAATCAAGCTCATTATAAAGAAGTTCATTGAAGATGAACCTAGACGTAGTAAGAGGACAAAGACTCGAAGTCATTTGGTCATAATTTTCTAACTTATCTCTTAGAAAATGATCCTCAAAGTTTCAAAGAAGCAATGTCCTCTCCTGAAGCTCCTTATTGAAAGGAATCTATTAATTTTGAAATCAAATATATTATGAGGAATCATACAGGGAGTTGGTGGATCTTCCATTAGGTAACAAACATTTAGGCTATAAATGGATCTTTAAAAAGAAGATGAAAGCTGATGAATCTATTGACAAGTACAAATTTAGACTTGTAGCCAAAGGATATAAACAAAGGGAATGATTGAATTATTTGACACTTATTCACCAGTTATTAGAATTACTTCCATACGGATGTTAATTGTTATAGCTACATTGAATGGTCTTGAAATACATTATATGGATGTAAAGATAACATTCTTAAATATATATATATATAACAACCTGAGGGGTTCATTGCTAATGGACAAGAAAAGAAAATATGCAAGCTTGTTAAATCTTTGTATGGTTTAACACAAGCACCGAAGCAGTAACATAAAAAGTTTGACAAAACAATGTTGTCAAATGGGTTCAAAATATGAGTGTGATAAATGTGTATATGTCAGGAGCACTCATAGTGAATACGTTATTGTATGTATTTATGAAGACGATATGTTAATTATAGGCAGTAATAACGATGTCATTAAACTATCAAGCAGATGTTGACAAATAGGTTTGAAATGAAAGACCTAAGTGTTGCTAACGTCATATTAGGAATTAAAATTTCTAGAAAGTCCGATAGAATCATGTTATCTTAATCTCATTATATAGATAAAGTACTTGATAAGTTCAAGAAAATATGAGATAAAACCTATGAGAACACTTGTCGATGATAATATTCATCTTTCTAAGAGTAAGGGTAATAACATATCATAGTTAGAGTATGCATGTATAATTGATAGTTTAATATACATAATAAATTATACACTTTCGGATATAGCATACTTAGTGAGTAAACTAAGTCGTTATATAAGTAAACCTGGAAAAGTCTAATGGAAATCAATTATTAGAGTTTTGAGATATTTAAAATATACTCAAAACTATGGTTTGCACTACATGAAATACCTAACAGTATAAGAGGGATATAACGATGCTAATTGGAGATCTGATACTAAAGATTCAAAATCTACGAGTAGATATATTTTTACCTTGGGTAGTGCAGCCATGTCTTGAAAACTTTAAAAACAAACTTGTATTGCTAGATTTACAATAGAATTTGAG
>CAUOFW020003312.1:0-38324 GCA_963454935.2 Ilex paraguariensis
TTCTGTACATAAACAGTTTTTTAATTCAAACCGGCCCGGTTGGGAGACCGGGTCACCGGGTTGACCCGTCGGTCCGGGTCGGATTTTAAAACACTGGTACTATGTGTGTGATGTGTTGAACTCTGGGCGAAAGGATCTAATTCAAGCCTTGGTCACTATGATCTTTCAGAGAAAAATTGTCAACAATAAGTGAAGTTCACGTGCAAAAGATACCTACACCTATTGCATAGTATAATAGTTACTCATATTTTCTATATTAAAGTATGTACAAATTATTTGAGATCTTTTGAAGTTTCAAAAATTTGTGGGGGATTGTAAGAATAAAATTAAGTTTTTAAAACTTTTCATTGAATTTCTACTTTAATTGAGTTTAAATTTTTTGAATATTCAGTTACAGATTTTTGTCCTATGTATTGTGTATATTAAATAATAAAAATGACTTATCTTAAAAATGATTTTATGGCCAAACGGTCAAAAGTTGTAAAGACTATGTGTGTGTGAGTTACTAAACCAATGACTATATAAGTGGCCTTGAGAAACCATTGTGTGTACAACAAATTCAACCTTCTGTAATATTCCTTTACATGTATTTCACCTTTGCTTGGCCATGCTTGTCTATGCCAATAAACTTTTCCCTTTCTCATAATGTATTCCTTTAACTTTTATATCCATATTCTTCCAACATCGAGTTCAGTCACATCTATATAGATATTCTTATACAATTATCCTCTATTATACTTGTTTTCAAGCAACTCGATTCGAATTAGGTTTATCCCATCCTTTCAGTGGACGTGACTATTGAGGAGTGCTGCTGTGAATGTCTGGGGGTAAATTTTGGAGTTGTTAGTGTCTGTTAATACCCCTCACATGGGGAGACTCAACTGCTTTAGGATAGTAATCATACGTCTCTCGGACTCACAAGTGAGCTCATTCCAAATCAATTTATTTGATTTATATAAATTGCACGTATATATATTTTTTGTGTCCATTTAAATCGCATGTTATATTTTTAATTAATGATCTAGCCACTGTTTGCATGTTTTATTTCTAATTTTAGATTGCAATATCCCCAGTTATTTTTCTCACGTCATAGTTCTAATAATTGTTGATTTGGTCATAAGTTCAATAGCCATTTTTCCTAATTCTAATTATAAATCTATGCGTAAGATCTATTTGTTTTGTTTACAGGACACACCACAAGAAATTTAGGAAATGCCGAGCTTTGACAAACGCTGAAGATCACACAAACACCGGCAAAAGCAATTTTCGGCGATCATCCAATTTTTAATAAAACCACGTCGTCTATATTATCGTCAAGAAAGCTCTCGACGTTTTTTCTGACAAAAGATGAATGCCTGTAACATATGTATATATCAAACTCTGGGGGTCGGAACAGAAATACCGTTGTTTGTGTGATATGCCAAAGGGAAACGTGTTTGATGTTCGAGAAAAATGAAATGAAAACGAGATTTAGGGGTGTTTAAATTTTGAATTAGTCGCAATTTCCTACCCTACTAGATCTTACCCGACCCTATTGAACAGCTAGTCGAAAAAATCGGGTAAAAATACAGAATATTCATTAATTTCCGTATTTCTACGCTACCCTACCTGCATTAATATATATATATATATATATATATATATATATATATATATATATAATTAAAAACCCTAATTCCCTATCCATATGTTTTAAATTTAAAATAATTGTTATTGTATTTATGTAATAATTATGATGGATTAATGTTTACACTTTCTTGTGTTTTATTGTAATTGTTTTAAGTTTTAGTGTTATTGGTTTATTGTATTGTTAAATTAGTGCATGTTATTTATGATAGAGAAAAAAAGTTTTCGAGTAAGAAAATGAAAGACCATATTTCCTATCCGTAGGATAGGGTGACCACCCCTAACGAGATTTATGATTTCGGGAATATAAACCCAAAAAAATTACAAGGAAAATAAAAAGTAAAATGAAAGATGTCATTTTATGGATAAATTACAGCTCAAAAGCACTGAATTATGTCTTCATGGAATATAAACACCGAAAAGAATATAAACACCGAAAAATACCTCTTTTTTTCCGGTGCTTATAATATAACAACAAAAATATGAGATTTATCTCATTTTGGTCTCTGAAATATTGAATATATTTTTATATGGTTTCTCAAGCAAATAGCTTCTAAATTGCTAACGATTTTTTTATCATAAACTTATCACAAAATACTTACATATAAACAAAACAATAAATTTAATAGCTCTTAAACAAAATTTGGGTAGCTCTTGACAAAAAAAATGTATAATATAAATAGTTTTTGACCAAAATTTGGATAACTCATGATCAAAATTGTGTACTTTAGATAGCTATTTAACAAAATTTGAATAAAATTTTGGTCCAGAATTATCCAAATTATTTTTTTGTCCATATTTGAGTATTACATGATAAGTTTATGATAAAAAAATCGTTAGCAATCTGAACGTTGTCTGCTTAAAAGACTGTATAGAAACATATGTAATATTTCAGAGACCAAATGATACAATTGCAATATTGGAGACTAAAATAAAACAAAACTCCATATTTTGGGAACCTCCAATGCAATTAACTTCTTTTTTTTTTTTTTGTAATTGACAAGGGTGATGGAGAGAGAGAGAGAGAGAGAGAGTATAAGGGGATTAAACAAACATCTATAATAATAAGATAGGACCAATTTTGAATCTTTTCCCACTTTAATTTAAATTTATTTGAAAAAGCACAAGGACGGCTCAGATTCATTCTAATTTTAATTCAATGACTTAAATTTTATCTCAATTCTTCCAACTTAATCCAAGGCTCACATTTCATCTCACACAAACAAAAATCGTGCCCAAATCAAACTCACTCCTTACACGCTACCCCCTCTGCAGCTACTCTCCTGTTCACCAGTCACTTCGTCTGCCATGGCTCATGGCTCAACACAGCGGCAGAGGAAGTGATACCCACACCCAGACCCCTTACCCCTCTACCCAGACCCTTACACTGCTACCCACACCCCTCTCACTCCTCTGTCATGGCTCAGCGGCAGCACACATCGGCAACACCAGTGTTCTCAGCCCAGGTAACTCCCTCTCCCCCTCTCTTTTGCTCAGCATTCTCAGCCCAAGCTCAGCATTTTGAAAGTTGGTTGAAGCTTTGGGTTATCAGAGATTTTTTTTTTTTTTAATTTCTTGAACATTTTCTTCCATTTACTATTCATGAAGCACTGATATGGGTTTGTTTCTTTTAGATATGTATGAGTGAAAGTGCTTTCTAATTTTTAATTGTTCTTTCATTGATATGGGTTTCTTTCTTTCATTCATTATCCACAAATTAATTTTTGTTGCCGCATTGGCTTAATTTTTGTTTATTCTGGCGTCAACACGTACCCACTGGTGCAAAGAACGGAAGCTCCAACATGCCACACTCTCGAATTTGTTATGTAAATTTTGATTATGCTTTCGAATTTGTATAAGTTTGTTACTTTGTAGTCAAAGGTTCCATTTTGCTAACATTATTTATTTGTGGCTGTTTGAATGTGTTTCGTTTGAACCTTTTTATGTTAATGCAAAGTCATGGTATAGTATTGTTTTTCTAATTCTGTTTGATAAATGGTGATTAGAAATCTTGAATTTCCTGTTCATAGAATTCAATCATAAAATTATTATTTGTGTCCATGTTCTTGAGCATTTTTAGGCACTTTTAAGAACCAGTTGAAAGATTTTATAATTGAATCATAAAATCAAACAATTGTAATCTAACACTTTTTTCTATTTTCGGTCTTAGAATCATCATCTATACTAATAAGATAAAACCCAATTTGAATCCATTTTTACTTCAAAATTTAATCCAATTTTAATATATTTGGAAAGCACAAGGACGACTCAGATTTAATCTACTTTTAATTTAATGGCCTAGATTTCATCTCAATTCTTCCAATTTAATCCAAAGGCTCACATTTCATCTCAAAATCCCGCCCAAATCAAACCCACCCCCTACACGCTACCCTTCCTGCAGCTACTCTCTGCCTCCCGCCCAAACCCAGTCATTTCCTCTCAAACCCAGTCACTTCCTCTGCCATGGCTCATGGCTCAACACTACCCAGAAACCTTACACTGCTACCCACACCCCTCTCACTCCTCTGCCATGGCTCAGCAGTGGCACGCAACGGCGATCAACATAGCGACACATAGCAGCGGCTCACCAAGCTCAGCCTAGGTACCTCCCTCTCCCCCTCTCTTTCGTTGTGATTCCTCTGCCATGGCTCATGAACACAAAAGCCAAGTAGTGTTAATAGATGAAATTGGAAAAAATGTGTTGGCCCAAACCAATTACCTTCCAATTACAGTAGTATCACTCGAACCCATCATTCGAACCTTTGATGTTTGGAGCTCTTTGGGAAATTTCGTCGAAGCTATAGTAGTTGTGGTTCATTGAACCCTCAAACACTGTGTCGAACCGAATTCACAACATTCACATCAAACCACTGTGTCAAATCGAATTCCCAAAATTCACATCAAACCAAAACTAATGGCTAATGGAGACCCACTTCGGTGTGGGGGTGTGTGTTGGTGGTGGGTGGGTGTGTGGCAGTGTGGGTGATCGTACGCTGATCAGTGTTTGTGGTTGATTTCGTGAAGTGGCCGTTAGGGTGTGCCTGGACAGAGAGGGAGAGAATTGGGGCAATTACAGTGTGGTTGTGAATGGCTTCCGCCGACAAAAGAGAAGGAGGAAACATGGGAGAGCCGCTACAAAACCCATTGGTGAGCCATGTCGGCTTTTCGACTCTTCGGCTTTTCATCACAACCCACGTCGGCTGTATTCCTCACAAACCAATAGCAACCATGGCCATAGCCACTACCACCATCACCACCCCTTGACAAACCCTATCCTCTATCAAACCCTTTTCTGTCTTCCCCATAACCCTCCCTTCAAGACCTTTTCCAAAACAGGAGGTGGCATCAAAAGAAGAGAAACATAGCAAGGGAGGAGGGAGACATTTGAAAAAAAAAAAAGAAGAAGGAGGGATGAAGGAAGGCCGAACCCACATCATTCCACAAACCCACATCATTCCTAGGCCTCCCCAAATGTGCAAGTCTTTACAGGAAAATTATTCGATCTCAACTGATTTGGGTACTAATTCAGGTTATAAATGGGTTAATATTTTGTGAGATTTTGCGATTCTTTTGTGAAATTTGATGATAGTTTGAAATGGTTTTTTGGAATGGGTTATCATTTTTTTGATAACTGATTCAGGAACCCGAATCAGTTGAGATCATAGTTTGAAATGGGTTATCATTTTTTTGGAATGAGTTATCATAGTTTGAAGTGTTTGAAATGGTTTTTTTGTGAAATTGATTCAGGAATGGGTTATCAGAGATCTTTTTTTGATGATCTTTTGGTTTTGTTCTAGAGTGTATTGTGTTTTCAATATTGCAAAATGCTTTTTTCCTAGCCCATTAAAGTAGCCGACAGAGATTGGGAGAGCTATAAAAGAAAAGTGTTGGCCATTCATAGAATATGTTTGGGTGATTTACACATCCCTGGAATTACTTATATTTTTCAGTATCTAAAAATTGAATCAGTCCCCCATTTGCATGGGTTATATCTTCCCACATTGATTTTTGAATAGTTGTTGTCTATTATTTAGTAACCAACTGAGATACTATATAAATTTGTGGGCCTAGAATCTTTGCATGAATGATCATTCGTTACCTTTTAAATTTGTGGGCCACACACAACATCAAAAGCTATTTGTTCTTAAAAGAAGTTAATTTTCATACGTATTTAATAGCACAATGATGTTGCTGTGACAACTTTTGGTTGTCTTTGGGCATGTAAGTGATGCAAGAACAGTGGAATCATTTTTGGATATACTTTGTTGGTGGTTTAAGGAGTTACACAAATGTTGAGGTATGTTTCATTAAGTTGTTTAATATTGCATTGGGCTTTTTACAATAGAATTTTTTTAATTATGTTGTTTATGATGAGTTAATTTTTCATACTTGGTTATAATTGTACTTCTCATTCAAAATTTGAAGGCCATTTCTTTCTTTTCTTTTCTTTTTTTCACGTATGTTCAAGGGTAGTGATTTGTACAACAAACATTGAAAGTAAATGTTAAAGGTGTGGAATCAATGGGGTGTTTAATTGGAAAATTATGGTGCATGAATTACCATGCAAGATTAAGGAAAAACATATGTAGAGGAGATGCAGATCCTTGAACTCTGTGTATCCCTGAATTTTTTGTCTATTTAAAGGCAGTGTGATTCTTCCATTTATGTCGATGACAGCTTCAGTTTTTGAATGTTTGTGTTTAATTTGGAGTGTTTTAAATTTGATTTTTTTTACAATGGGTGTTTAATTTATGTTCTCACACACACTCTCTCTCTCTCTCTCTCTTTCACAGCGGTAGCACACACACACAACCATTTGCACACAAACACACACATTTAAATTGGGTGTCTTTTAATTTGGCTATTTTTATTAAAATGTTTATAGTTATGATGAAATAGGTTTATAGTTATTATGAAATAGGTTTTTTTATTATGAATGTTAGGATGGAATGGATGTTGAGTTGGTTATTATTGATCAGTGTTCTTATCTAATTCATCATAAGTCTTATTATAAAATAATCAATACAAAGAATATTTAAAGTTGATGACAGCTTCAGTTTTTGAATGTTTGTGTTTAATTTGAGTGTTTTAAATTTGGCTTTTTTTATAATAGGTGTTTAATTTGTGTTTTCTCTCTCTCTCTTTCACAGCAGTAGTACACCCACACAATAACACACAAAACACACACACATGTGCACACAAACACACATTTAAATTGGGTGTTTAATTGGATGTTTTTATTTTTATTATGAAATAGGTTTATAGTTATGATGAAGTAGGTTTTTTTTATTATGAATATTAGGATGGAATGGATGTTGAGTTAGTTATTATTGTGTGTTCTTATCTATTTCATTACAAGTCTTCTTATAAAATAATCAATACAAATAATATTTAAAGTCGACGACAACTTCAGTTTTTGAATGTTTGTGTTTAATTTGAGTGTTTTAAATTTGACTTTTTTTACAATGGGTGTTTAATTTGTGTTTTCACTCTATCTCTCTTTCACAGCAGTAGTACAGACACACACACAACACCACACAAAATACACACACACACACATTTAAATTGAGTGTCTTTTAATTGGGTGCTTAATTGGAAGTCTTTTTTTTTTTATTTAGTTACAAGTGTTAGGTTGTTTTTTTTTAATTGGGTGTCTTTGAATTTGGCTGTTTTTATTTTTATTTTTACTATGAAATAAGTTTATAGTTATGATGAAATAGGTTTTTTTTATTATGAATGTCAAGATGGAATGCATGTTGAGTTGGTTATTATGTAGTGTTCATTTTTGTGAAATTTATAGACTAATTTAGGTTGTCTTTTTCCTTAATTTTGGTTTTAGGAATTGGATGTGTATGTATCTTTGTGTATGTATTATGTTTGATTAAATGCAGGTTAATTGTATGAAATTTCATTGTAATTGATGTTAATTATACTTAGCTTATGAAAATTACTATGCAGCTACAACCGTTTCAACTTCACAATCATTGACCAATGGATGATGTCGTTATATTTGGCAGTGTAAGTTTATTATCTGATTAACTCTCTCTAAACATATCTTATTGATTTTTTTAATAACTTATTTATTTTAATGTATTTTTATTAATGTCGTGATAGATGGATGACGTCCTAAAAAATACTGTATGATAAGTTTTTCTTACTCATCATTTTCTTACTTTTTATCTAATCTTTTTACCCGCTTATTTACTATTCAATGTTTTTTTGGTCTACAGGTTCGAAGACTTCGTCATAATAATGTAGGAGTGGTAATTCGCAATGAGTATGAACTAAATTGTCTCCATATACGTGAGGTAGTGTATTCTGACACCTATTTCTCATTCAATTTTTTTTTTTTTGGCTTTTAAGTAGCATTTTCTTACACAGAAGGAGAAAAAAAGTTCTGATGCTTTGGCGAATGTCAAATTTAACGGGAAAGAAAAAGCAACCGCTTCTAGCCAAGGAATAAAAAATCAAGATTGCCAACTGGTATCACTTTTAATCCTATTCTTTTCTCTGTGTTTTTACAATGGATTTGGATGTTATTGAATTTAAAAAATTTTAAGTTTCATTTTATGTAGAACGTTTGATTTGTCAACATGTTTTTGGTCTGTCTCATTTAATATTATTTTTTTTAATTGGGTTATTGTGTGTATACAATTGAATTACAGGGAAACTATGATTTTTTGTTTTTTTTTACCAGTTTTGTAGTTGAAAGTTTTAGTTTCTTAATCTTAATGTTATTTTGTAGCCTTTATGCTTTTGAATCGTTTGTTGGGTCCCATTTTTTAAAACTCTAAATTTGTTTGAACATTCCATAATTTGAAGCATCGATCAATAGTGAAACATCAACCTTTTCCGGTAGTTTGAAACATATTTTCATCTTATATATAGCATACCTTTTAAGCTGTTAAATTCAATATGCTATTGATCGAGCATATTACTATAGAACATGTTACTCTATAATCTGATATTGCATTTTTTGTCATCTGTCCAGTAATTAGTAAACAATGTGTTGGATGCAATAGTGCCTATGATGTTTTATTTTTGCATCAAACAAAAACTTTATTATAATTATAATGTCGATAAATACTATAGCACATGTTATTGTATAATATAATATTGCATTTTTTGGCATATGTCCAGTAATTAGTAAACAATGTGTTGGATGCAACTATGACTATGGTGTTTTATTTTTGTATCAAACAAAAACTTTATTATAATTATAATGTTGATAAATGGTTTGGTAGATAGTTCTGTTAATACAACACTATTACATAATAAGAGTTTAGTAAATCTTTTGATCCGTATTACTGTTAACATTGTAGCACTATGATTTATCATGTTACCTCGGGTTGCTATATATACAAAGTGGAAAACGATACGATATACGTTAAATCAATAAAATAATAATTATTTTTGTATGAGTTTGTGGTTTAGGCACCAAACCATAATGTTATATCAAAATCAACATTGCCGCAATGTGCAAGGCTTGCTCTAGAAATGCGTTATGCTGGGAAAGAAAATGAGTGCTCCAAATGTCAATTGGGACAACTTACACGTCACGAAAGAGAGCGACCAAAATATTGTGCCCCCGTTCAGCCTAGATTTTTTCCTTCTTTACCACCAAGCCGTTGTCGCCAAGCATGCCTAGAACGAGAATCAAATAAAAGGTCCCGCCTTCAATCAATGACTTTGTCTACCAAAATTTCCAATTCTATAACAGACAGTATAGTGACAACAAATGTTTTAGAGTCATCGTCAACCACCTTGCTTCAAATTCTTAATGAAAACACTACAACAATTGTTTCACGGTGGTTGTCTGTGACCATCATGAATCAAGAAAGTCCTCCTCAAAATATCTCAATAGTATTGCCTGTGACTACCATGCTCCAAGACTTGCCTCCTCAAAACCTAGACAAAAGCATAACAACAGTCTTGGAACCATTCTTCCCATGTTCCCTAGGGGCATCGGATATGACAAACATGTTCCAACAAATGTGTAATCCAAATGAAGGGACCAGGTGTTCGCTATAAGTTTTAATTTCCTATTCTCACTCTTGTTGTCTTATTCATGTTCTCCTTTTAAGTTTGTATTCAATTTATACAATCAAATTGTATGACATCTAAATTTTATCTGTAGTGCCTACACTGTAGAAGAAGATGTAGCTATGGATGTTGCACTTAATTCTCAAAATCATGAAATTCCAGATCGTCATTTCCTCGGCTTGATGAATCAAACATGTCCTCATTGTTCTGCCTTACACTGGCTTGCTGAAAAATTAACAAAATCATCTGTATCAAATCCTCTCTTTGGTAAATGTTGTTTACAAGGAAAGATTAGACTACCTCCATTTATTGCACCTCCTTTAATACTTAAAGCATTGTATGACAAGAATGATGAACAATCAAAATTGTTTCGTCAGCACACACGAGAGTACAATGCAGCTAATGCATTTACAAGTCTTGGTGCTACTTTGGATGACAGATTAATTGTTGGGAGGGGGCCTAGAACATTCACCATCCATGGAGAATTACGTCATTGAACAGGATCGCTTATGCCACAGCTAGGGTGTGAACCAATTTACTCTCAATTGTACATTTATGATCCTAATTCAGCTTTAGATGTTCGCAGCAATAGAAATCCCAACTTGAGAAAAGATGTTTTGAAAACCATCCAAGATTGTTTATTGCAAGTAAATCCATTTCCTATGAAATTTCAACAGGCTCACACAATTTTAAGTGAATTGGAATTGACGGGGGTGAATTTACCGGCCTATCTTCACTACAGTTCTGTAACAGATCGGCGTCGATATAATCTTCCAACAACCGATGAGATTACGATAATATTACCGGGAGATGGAACTGAATCAAGTGGAATGAAAGATATTGTGTTACATTTGAGAGGAGATAATGGTTTGATGCAAATTAATGAGTGTCATCCGGACTATTTGTCATTGCATTATGTGGTATTGTTCCCTTATGGTGAGTTAGGATGAAATCCAAATTTGAAACAGTGAAACACTTCCCAAGGTGGACCTTCATCTACTCGACTGACACAATTTCAATATTACAGTTATCATATGTTCCAACGTGACACTGAGTATTCAACGATTTTGAGAGCTGAAAAATTATTTTAGGAATTTGTAGTAGATGCTTGGGCCACTACTGAACAAAATCGGTTGACATACTACAAGTTGAATCAATCGAAGCTTCGTGCAGAACTTTACCAAGGTTTTACAGATGTTTGTGCAGATAAGCTTGGTCCTGAACAAGTTGGTCAACGAATGGTTTTGTCATCTTCATTCACTGGTAGTGGAAGACATATGTTTGAAATTTTTCAAGATTCAATGGCTATCATGCGGTGTAATCAACACCCTGATATTTTTTTAACTATGACTGCAAATTTCAAATGGCCTGAAATTACTAATTCACTATTGTCAAATCAGATCCCTACTGAACGTTCTGATTTAGTGGCTCGTGTTTTTGAGTTGAAGCGAAATTTTTTGATGAAGGAGATAGAAACAAACAACGTCTTTGGTAGAAAAGTGACACATATTTTTACAATTGAATTTCAAAAAAGGGGGTTACCGCACATGTATGCACTTTTGTTCCTTCATGGTTCAGATAAAATTCAAACATGTGTTCAAGTGGACAGAGTAGTGTGTGCTGAATTTCTGGATTGTCAAACTAACCCATTGCTTTTTGAAACAATCATAGGTTCCATGGTACACGGACCATGTGGTGCTCGAAATCCACAAGCATCATGCATGGAAAATGGGGTGTGTACCAAGCGGTACCCTCGGTCATTTGTTGAATCAACAAGCATGGATTCCGATGGATATCTTGTCTATCGTCGTCGTAATACTGGTCAGAAGTACATCGTGAGGGGGTAAGAAATTGATAATAGAGATGTTGTGCCACATAATTCGTACTTATCAAGAATGTTCAACTGTCATATCAATGTTGAAGTTTGTGCAGGAATCAGATGTGTAAAATATATTCACAAGTATATTTATAAAGGACATGATCGTGCAACAATGGTACTTGGAGGAATTAATGAGATCAAACAATATCTTGATGCTAAGTATATTGGACCTCTAGAAGCTGCGTGGCGATTGTTTGGTAATCCTTTACATGAAGAGATTCCGTCGGTTGTAAGATTAGCACTTCATTTGCCTGGGATGCATCGTGTGGTCTTTAACCCTGTTGAATCTTTTGATACAATCCTTTCTAAAGGTGCACGTCAAGAAATAACTCTAACTGGCTTTTTTGATTGTTGCGCTGCAAATGAATTTGCATGTGTATTAACTTATCAAGAATTTCCACAAAAATTTGTTTGGAACAAGTCTATCAATAAATAGACTCCAAGACAAAGGGGTTATACAATTGGTAGAATGTACTTTGCTAGCCCTAATTCAGGTGAGCGATTTTATTTGCGTTTGCTTCTAACTGTTGTCAGAGGACCTACTTCATTTGACTAGCTATGCACGGTAAATAATGTTATGCATAATACATTCAACTCAGCATATGTTGCAAGAGGAATTCTTGAAGATGATGATGAATGGATACAATGTCTTCAAGAGGCTGCAATTATGAGAACGGGGTACCAAGTAAGAAGACTATTTGCTATAATTCTAACGGAATGCTTTCCATTGCATCCATTTGCATTATGGAAGCAATTCTCAGCACATATATGTGATGATTTAGCACACAGGATTCGTACTATGTTTGGTATTTTGAATCCAACTGATGATCATATTGAAGATTATGACTTATATTTGATGAATCAATTGCTCCATGAGTCGAGGATGAGTTTAGTTGACTTTCCACCCATGCCACAACCAATTGGAAATTGGAATGCAATAGTTAGAAATAGATTACTGTTTGAGCATCAACAACTTCAGAATGAAGCACAACAGTCTGGTGCACAAATTAATGTTGACGGCCTTAATGATGCACAACACTACTGTCACAATGTCAGTATGTGAAAACATAGGAACTACTTTTTTTTTGAGTGGAGGTGTTGGGACGGGGAAAACATTTTTGTACAATACCATTGCAACCAAATTGCGCAGCTATGGACATGTGGTTGTTACTGTGGCTTCATCTGGTATTGCATCATTGTTATTAGTAGGGGGTGCACTGCACATTCTACATTTTGTATTCCTTTGAAAACTCTAGACAA
This sequence comes from Ilex paraguariensis, assembly GCA_963454935.2. Lineage (NCBI taxonomy): Eukaryota > Viridiplantae > Streptophyta > Magnoliopsida > Aquifoliales > Aquifoliaceae > Ilex > Ilex paraguariensis. The sequence continues at coordinate 12,809 of CAUOFW020003312.1, forward strand.
TTCAATATGTGGGTTCACTAAACAATCAATGCATGCCGAATTGTTTAGAAAAACAAAGCTGATAATATAGGATGAAGTTCCTATGCAGCATCGATACTGTGTTGAGGCAGTCGATCGCACCGTTCAAGATATCAGAGACGATAAAAGACCTTTTGGGGGTATCACTGTTGTCCTGGGTGGAGACTTTTGACAAATATTGCCTGTTATTCCTAAAGGCATTCGTGAGCAAATTATGGGTGCATAATTGAGACGGTCTTTGCTATGGAAAGATATATGTGCTTTGACTCTGGGTTTAAACATGCGATTAACTCGCACTGACGTTCGAAATACTAATTTTGCTAAATTCTTGATGGAGGTAATATTTCATTCTACCTTGAATTGTTAAATTTTTTAATATGATGCTTTGAATTAAATCTCACTTTGTGACTAATTATACTTTCATTTTTTAGATTGGGACCAATCCACATGAAATTGTGCAACTTCCATCTACAATAAACCGGTGTCACAATCTAAATGAATTGATATTTAGAATCTATCCACAATTGGATGTGATTGGTATAGTGACTCCAACCTTTCTCACTGAATGCACAATTCTCCCTGCGCGTAATGACGATGTCAATTATATAAATGCTGCAGCACTGAATATTACTCCGGGAGAGACAATTACTTTTTTAGCTGTAGATAAAATGTCTGAAGGTGATGAGCTTGACCGTACCATTAGGAATCGATATCCTAATGAGTACTTAAACTCACTGAATCCTTCAGGGTTGCCACCATTTAAATTGGAGTTGAAAGTTGGATGTCCAATAATGTTGTTACGAAATATTGCACCTAAGGATGGACTTTGTAATGGCACGCGATTGATGGTTGTTAGATGTGCCTCAAGGGTAATTGAAGCTCAGATATTAAATAGAGATAAAATTGGCAATTTAGTCTTCATTCCAAGAATATCAATGACACCAGCATCTTTGGACTTGCCTTTTCAAATGACAAGATGTCAGTTTCCTGTCCGATTAACTTATGCTATGACAATCAATAAAGCCCAAGGACAATCTGTCAAGTTCGTTGAAATTGATTTGCGGAAACCTGTTTTTAGTCATGGTCACCTTTATGTGGCACTATCTAGATGCACATCTTTGGATCGTATTACAGTCCTTCTTTTGGAAGATGGGTCGAATTGCACTACAAATATTGTTTACCCAGAAGTTTTGTTGTAAGATTCTTACGACAAGTAAATGGTATAGTTTAAACAAGTTTATTTCTACCGAATTATGTAATCTTTTCAACATTTCAACTTTTAGTTTTACAATGAGATTCATTCTTTATAGGATTGGAGTGAATTTGTCAACGAGAACGATAGTGTATATACAATGGATCTTTGTGGATGGGGCCAACGTAATCAGGTAAATTTACTTTATGTCACTGCATTAAAATAATTTTACTATTCCTACAATATAAATATTGTGTTAATTTTATTGTTTATGTGAATAATTTAGGTGGTTGTACATTCTCCTCATTAGGCAAAGTGCGTTCGTATTGATACGAGGACATTAAGGATAGTGATGAAGAGAAGGTTTAAAGGGATGAATAAGACATTTAAGAGAGTTAAATAATATGAAATCCATTACCGACCTGTCCACCTTTGACGATGACTAACCCACCACTGACCAAACAATTGTCTAGGTATGAAAGTCTCTCTATATTTCTCTATTTATCATGTAGACACACAACACACACAATACATGCACAAACACACACACATAACTGTAACCAATCAAACACTCGCAAATCAAACTCACGTACCATTATACTGTCACCAATACAGATTTATGATTGAAATCATTAAGCAAATGAACCGTCTGTTGAAATGATACTAAGAAAATCTTATTTAATTGTAAGTCTCTACATTCCTCCATATATTTTCCTAAATAAATTGATAATTTGTTACAAACTCTCTAAATTCTTACTTATATCAATCTAAATCATTTCCCTCCCACCCATTACATACAAATGTGTGTGCTGATTTATTTTTTAGATAATTCAGGTTAATGTAATTAATTATATTGAATCCAACTAACGAAAAAAGTAAGGGGTCTTATGTTTCGGATTTACAATTGTTTTATTTTGACTCACATATTTCGATAATTTTTATATTGCAAATATTTTCAGGTATACATTGAAGGATACTTGGTCTAAGTTGTAAAGAATATGAAGTTCTTTCCTATTTTGTGCATATGTGTATTTTTTGTGTTCCATCTTTTGTAAAGTTAACTAATTATACATAGTTATGATGATTTTGGGTATGGAATGATGGTTGTTTTGGTGGTTTGCGTATGTAGTGATGATTGCGGTGATATGGTGTATTATGATGATTGTAAGTTTTTTAGACAGGTTTACATTTTTCTGGAGATCTATTTTTAAAGGAAATTCTATAGACATTTCTTGAAATTTGTAGGGATTAACTTGATATTTTGGTGGTTGGATATGTGTTGATGATTGAATATGTATTAATTATTGTGATGGTATGGTAAATTATGATAACGTTATGTCTAATTGTAAGTTATTAGGTAATGTAGTATTTTTCGAGTTTTAATCTAATTTTTCGTTACGTCGTGCCTCAGGCACGGGCAATTACTAGTTAAACAATAAAAACGTACTTGAAAAAGACGTTATCAAAAGCTATGTAAATGTGTGAAAAAAGTGTCATTACACAATTACAAATGTTTCTTTTGAGAGTTGGTAGGTATGAACACAGAGTAAATTCTTAATAAAAAAAAACACATCTTTACAAGTTTTTTTGCTGAACATTTATAGTAATTACATATAGGGGGTGACTACGTATTTGGATTGGAGTTTATCTCAAATCTGGTAGAGAGATGAGGTTGATCATCTTTAAATTTGGCAGAGAGATGAGGTTGGTTTTGGCTAATCCTTATCTCTAATACACCCCCCACAAGCAACGAGTTCCATGGAGAAGATTCAGCTTGTCTCGAAGTAGCTGAAATCTTGGTGTGGATAATGGTTTCGTGAGGATATCAGCTACTTGGTCTTTGCTGGACAAAAAATTGACTCGGAGATTGCCTTTTGCCACATTATCACGAATAAAATGAAATTCAATTTCAATGTGCTTTATACGATTGTGAAATACAGGATTCGCTGTTAAGAATGTGGCACCAATATTGTCACACCACAAGACAGAGTTGTGTGGTTAGGGAACATGAAGTTCGTTGAGTAGAGATTGAAGCCATAAGATTTTAGATGTTGCATCAGCTAGAGTGCGATATTCTGCTTCGGTGCTTGAACGAGCAACTGCTCACTGTTTTCGAGAAGACTAGGAGACTAGATTTAGACCAAAGAAGATGGCGTAGCCACTTGTTGATTTACGGTCATTAAGACAGCCAGCCAAATCGATATCTGAGAAAGCAGAGATAGAGGATGACGAGTGGCACCGTATGGGAAGACAAACATTGTTAGTTGCTTTGAGATATCTGAGGATGCGTTTGATGGCAGTCAAGTAAGCGGTTGTTGGCTGATGCATGTATTGTCATACTTTATTTACTAATATGGGAGGTCTGGCCCGGTGATGGTGCGGCACTGAAGAGCAACGACAATACTTCGATATCGAGTGATATCGTCAAATGGGTCACCAGTGTTGTGATGAAGTTTTATGGTCAGCGAGAACGGATTTGGAGTGGGTTTGGCGCCATCCATTTTGGCCTATTGGAGGAGATCAAGGATGTATTGCCGCGGATTTAGAAGCAAGCCACTTAGGGTGTGAAGGAACTAAAGGCCCATTGGTTGATTTCAAATTAAGAGCCAAGTATATGGAGCAATGATGTAACAGATTCAGAGGAGTTCCCAGTGATGATTAAGTCATCTTCGTATATCAATACATAGACAGTGGAGGTTGGAGTGATCTGAATAAATAGTGATGGGTCCATTTTAGAAGCGGTGAACCCATGGCCGAGAAGAAAGGTGGTTAAGCACCCAAACCAAGCACGAGGTGCCTGTTTGAGGCCATATAGAAACTCCTGCAAGCAGCATACATGATTTGGATGTTGAGGGTCGATAAATTTTGGAGGTTGCTTCATGTAGATTACTTCGTCAATGGTACCATGGAGGGATGCATTATTGATGTTGAGTTGACGAATAGTCGAGCCGCGACTGACAAACAGGCTTAGAATGGTGCGGATGGTCACTAGTTTGATGGCATTGCTAAAGGTTTCAGTGTAGTCAACACCCTCTTGTTGATTAAACCCCTGCTTTGTAGGGTTCAATTGTTCCATCACCATGGCATTTAATTCTGAAAAACCACTTGCGACCCACTACAATAGCGATGGGAGGAGGGGGTTGAAGTGTCCAAGTGTGCATCTGAATTAAGGCATCCAATTCAGTGACCATAGCTGCCCGCCTGTTGGAATTGAATCCTTGGAGGACTGGGAGATGTAACACTGTGGCAGCGGATGTTTTGTTGCAAAGATAAGCAATTTTCGGCGTCATGTACCATCTTGTGATCTTGTAACCATGGAGTGAGTGTGGCTTGGGAGCTGACGACGAAGGGAAGCTGCTGGAACAGAAGCTGGTGGTAGAGGAACAGACGAGGTAGTTGCTGCCCTTGCGGGATCCTGTGGTGGGGGGCAGTCTAGGAAGGAGAAGTGACTGCTGGATCTGGGGCACTTCTAACCGAGGTGCGGCAATTGCTGGTTGAAAACTGTTTCCAAAACCCCTCTTGGGCCTGGGTTCAGCCTAGGCCTAAGAGAATTTCTGGAAGGGCTCCCTTCGGGGTAAAGCCTTACAAAAAAAAAAAAATTAGGTGCCATAGGTGGCTGAATCAGCAGTGGGGGAGGTAAGTAAATAGTAGTTAGGTCTGATTGGGAGATTGATGGGGTGTTTATCGCTGCAAAGGGGAACAAAGATTCGTAAAAAACTACATTGCGAGATATATAGAGTTTGCTTTGAATGGGGGATCAAGACATTTGTAGCCATGATTTTGAAGGCTATATCCAAGAAAGATGCATTTGGTGGAACGATACTCAAACTTATGATGGCGATAAGGGCAGAGACATAGATAGCAAGTACATCCAAACACTTTGAGGAATAGGTAATCTGGCTTTTTGTGGAATAATTTTTCGAGCGGTGTAATATTGGCAAGAGGCTTGGAAGGGAGACGGTTGATTAGGTACGTTGCCATCGAACGCAAATTCTCAAAATGTAAATGGAAGGGAGGCGTGAGCCAAAAGAGCAAGTCCGGTATCTAAAATATTGCAGTGTTTGCATTCCGCCACTCTATTTTGTTGATGGGTGTGCAGGCAAAAAATATGAAGTCCAATGCTGCAGTGGGTCAAGTAGGATGAAACTGAGCGATACTCTCCGCCCCGATCACTTTGCAAAAATTTGATTCGGGTTGAGAAAAGATTTTCAACTAAACTTCAAAATTTAATAAAGCAAGGTAAAACTTCATTTTTATTGGATATGGGAAACAACCAAGTTTATTTGCTGAATGCATCCATGAAATGTACATAATAATGTTTTCAATGAAATGAAGCTACTGGAGCTGGTCCCCAAACATCTGAAAAAATAAGATCTAAAGGAGCTAACACCGGAGTGGACGGATTGGGAAAGGGAGAGCATGACTCTTCCCTTTTTGGAAAGCTTCACAAACCGGAGTGGGTTTATTGCTAGCAAGTGGTTCAATACCATTTGGACAGGTGCAACGTTATACGGACTTAAAAAATAGACTTAAAAATTAGAATTGACTTGATAATCTCAACCATTGATTTCACTGTGAGTTCTAACATTTATTAGGATCCACTACCTATTTAATGATTGAGATTATCAAGTCTAATTTTTAACTCTAATTTTTAAGTCCATGTAACATTACTCTTTGGACAGTGCAGATCGTGGGAAGTCATTCACGCCACCGTTTATTTGTGTCATGAAGTAAGGCCAATTTATTGTCAAACAAACGAAATTGAAGTTGATACAGGTCCTTACAGCTCAGGCTTCTGAGTAGTATCTTCCCCGTTGTGAGGTCCTTGACACAAAAATGAGATGGGTGAAATTCAAATGGACAATTGTTATCCTTGGCAAATTTATGGACTGAGAGGAGATTATGTTTGACAATAGGGGCATGCAAGATATCTCTTAAAACAAAGGAAGATTTTTGGTGCTTAAAATATTTGGAGCCCATATGTTTAATATTCAAACTTGCATCGTTTCCAATATGCACAATGGTGAAATGTCCAATTGAGAGAAATCCGGGGTTATGTCGTGGGTGGCACCGGAATCAGGTCACAACATGTTAGAGGAAGTATGATAAGCATGTGGAGAAGGTGGTGGAGCATTGTATTTATAGGCTTCATTGTAACGATTATGACATTGGAGAGCAATATGTCCGACACGATTACAAACTTGGAAAATGGGTTTGTTGGAGGATCCACCATGTGCATAACGGCCAGAGCCACGGCTACTTGTGGAGTGTTTTGGGAAGATACTGTGGGCGCCATTCTGGTTTGAGCGACCAAAACTACGACTACCGCATCTTCTATTGCCACGACCACGATGTTGTTGTGGCTGTTTGGAGTCATTAGTGACAGAGGATACATGACTGCGACGGGCCAGATTGGCTGTGGGAATGATATCAATGACAACAACATCTTGTGCAAGGCGAAACTCTTCCGAAAGAAGATGACCCAATAAGTCATTCAAGGATAAAGAATCTGCTCGAGTGGCGATGGTGGTGCAAAATGGTCCGTATTCAGATGGTAAACCACTGAGGAGATACAAAATGAGATTGTCATCGGAGATGGGACGATTGGATATGGAAAGTTGATGAGCAATTTTATTTGCTTTGAAAAAGTATCTATGAATGGAGTCGGAGCCTTTCTTGATAGGTTGGAGTTCCATTCGCAGTTGGAGAATGCGAGCTCGGGAGTGAGTCGCATAGGTGGCTTCGAGCACAGTCCAATTAGTGCGTGATGCTGGGAGCCCAATAATTTAGGCGCGAACGTCATTGGTTAACGATGAGAGAAGCTATCCTAATAATAGTTGATCTTGGCGTTGCCAGGTAGTGAATTCTGGGTTAATAGTCATAGTTGAACCAGATTGTATTTGTTTAGGTGGACAGGGAATTGAGCCATAAATATAGCCAAGGACTTGGAGACCGCGAAGGCGTGGCATTATCTGAGAAACCTACAGTGGGTAATTGGTGTCATCAAGCTTGGTGGCGAGTATGGTAGAATGAGCACTAGTTGAAGGAAAAGAGGGAGAAGGACAAGCTGAAAATGTCCCTGTGGGGGCTGAAGTTGAAGAGGTCTCTGTGTTAGAAGTTGAGGCACTCATCGTGAGAGAAAAGAGGATCTTGGCGGAGTCAGGATATGAGGCTCTGATACCATATGAAAATAGAGTAAATTCTTATTCGAAAAAACACATCTTTACAAGTATATTTGCTGAACATTTATAGTGATTTACATACAAGGGATGACTACGTATTTGGATTGGATTCTATCTCAAATCTGGCAGAGAGATGAGGTTTGTTTTGGCTAATCCTTATCTTTATCTTTCTTAGTAGGACATCATGGGAAACGAAATGGGAGAGAGAGAGTGTGTGTGTAGGAAGGGATACGATTTCCAAATTTAAAGAGGAAAAAGTGTGAAACCATATACTCTTGAAAAAAGAGTCATACTTGTGTACTATTTGTAATACTATTCAAGCTTAATTTGTTGATTTAATTGATTAACCTAATCAATTATTGTTGTTAAATTGTCAACAAAGAGAGTATTCCGGGGTGGATTCACCATTGGGGTAGTGTTTTTTTTTTAAATATGTAGCATGGGGGTAGTTGCCCCCACTGTTTTTGAAAAATTCTGGGTGTCATTTGAGATTTCAATTTCTTTTAAGAAAAGTTGAAACATGGCCCCACTAAAAATTTAATTAAAAAATTAAATTTGGTCTGAGTAACATTATTGGGATTTAATTTGAAACCTTAAATCATTGTTAACATTCAATTAGTAGTGGATCCCAACATTTAATGGGATCCAGTGCTAATCCAATAACAACAATTAATTAAAATTTTAAATTAATACGTATAGTATTATTGGTAGTTTATATTTTAGAAAATAAGTGGTAAGCTTTCTAAATTATATTTGAAATCATACTTTTAAATTGGGGTTTGAACTTTAAAATCCAAATATTAAAAATTCAAATTGGGATGTAAGAATCATAAATTAAGATTTAAATTATTTCAATACATTTTTAAATTTAATTATACTATATATAGAATCTGTCTATTTCGAATAATATTTTTGATTAAATTATTTGGATCAATTGGACTTTAAAAATATTTTTGGGATCAATCAAAATATTCTTATATCTAAGTCAGTTTTAATAAACTTTTGATAAATATTTTTTAAAATTATTTCTATTAAATGAATACTTCTAGTCCTTATAAGTTGTTTATCAAAAACTCAATGACAAATTATTGAGTTTGTGTTCAAAAAGGAAAAAAAAATTATTGAATTTGAGTCCAGCCAAACATGATAATTTTAAATGAGTTATGAATAAATTTTCTAAGGTAAAAATAATATCAAAAGAAATATTGTTAATTTTATTATAATTTTAAGTTATCAATCAATTTTCGGTTACCCCCACCCCCACTATGAATAATTTTTGACTCCACCCCTGGGAGTATTACTAATCCATCGACAACATTGGAATGCTCAAAATCAATAAACCAGATACACATAATATTTTCTTGTGAAAGGCAAAAACTTTTATTTATCCAAAAAATATTATATATTACAATAATGCTCGAAACACCAAAACAACATGCATGGAATGCTTAGACAGGTAAAATGATTGAAGCAAACAACCTAAAAAGCTCTCACAAGTCAATATTAGGAATAGGAGCCGACTACGGTATAGAGTTTTAGTTTTTTGATGTCATACCAAAAAACAATAGGAACCATTGATGACTTTATCTTGCAATTGAGACCATAGATCAATATTTACTTTTACTCTTTGATTTTCCAAAGTGATCCTCCTCAATCGCTTTTGGTTTAAAAGTGGGAAAAGACAACAATCTTGTCAAATAATAAAATTCCAGTAGACAAATATTATATTTTTGGATTACTATACTTTATGATTAAGTTATAACAATAATGAATAAAGTTACAAGAGTATGTCCAAATTTATTATTATATTAGTCATAACGTGTGCCTTCTGTAACGTTAAAAAATTGATCTCATTATATTAAATTTAAAATTAATTTTTTTACTTACATCATTTAAAATTCATTTTTGTATACTATTTTCTTAAAAATAAAGTCAAAATTTTTTCAAAATGCACAACTTTATAAAAAAAATTTCGATATGTATACACTATCATGTCTGAATAATGTATGAAATAAAAGTTGTGTTAAACTACAAATCAACTAAATATTAAAAGATTGAATATGTGATAGAATTAAGTGATATAATATTTTTTGGGGAAAAAATATTTAGGGGATAAATATTCAACTTGTTAACTGATGTATTATATAAATTGGTTAAAGTTACAAAAATATGTTGGTAATATTACAAATCTAAAGGTAAATATACATCTATTGTGATATCCTTACCTTTAAATTCGTCCTAAAGAGTAGTAACGTCACCTTAAATTATCGTAATATTATCCTAAAAGGAGTAATATTGTCCCTAACGGTGATAGCATTACCCCCAAGTGGTAATTACATTATCCGAATAGTGGAATATTCAACTTAAATCATGGTAAATTCATCCAAACCGTCGTAATATCATCTCAAATGATGGTTTGATCCAATCAGTTCAACAAATTAAATTTCAAATTTATTAAATGAACATTCAAATTCATCAAATTAATATTTAATTAATCAAATTAACATTGAATTCCTAGAATTAATATTAAATATCAAATTAATATGTAAATTCATCAAATTAACATTCAATTTATTTGATTAATATTCAAATTTATCTAATAAATATTCAATTTCTTAAATTAACATTCAATTCATCAAATTAATATCCAAATTTATCTAATTAGTAATCAATTTATCCAATTATTATTCAATTTATCAAATTAATAATAGATTACACATTCAGTTCATCAAATTAATACCAAATTAACATTCACTTGATCAAATTAACAAAAAATTAACATTTAAATTCAATTGGTTTACATTAAATTTATCAAATTAATATCCAAATTAACATTCAATATCATACGATTAATATTCAATTCATTAGATTAATACCAAGTTGACATTCAATTCATGTGATTTATATTCAAATTCACCAAATTGACATTCAATGCATCAAATTGACATCCAATAAACATTCAATTTCTCAAACAAATGATAAAGGAATGAGCAATTTCATCCGATTAACATTCATTTTATCAAATTGACATCAAATTAATATTCAATTTCATCCAATTAACAAATCCAAATTCATCTAATTAGCAATTAGTTTGTTAAATTATACCAAATTGACATCCATATTTATCAAATTAATAATTAAATTCATCGAGTTAGCATTCACTTCATTAAGATAACACCAAATTAATTAATTTAACATTCAATTCTACCAAATTTACAATCAATTTTTGTTTTTGTAGGAATTGAACCCTTGATCTCATGGTTGGAGAATCAAGGGTGAAAGACTTGGCTAGTTAGATTAATATTCAAATTCCTCTAATTAACAATCAATTCATCAAATTAACATCCAAAATCATCCAATAAGTATTCAATCATTCATGTTATTATGACATAATTGACCCACAATCATTAACGATCAATTTTATCTAATTAATATTCAAATTAACATTCAATTCATCAAATTAACACAAAATTATTATTGAAGATGAAATTGAATTTAATGCAAAAGTGAAGATGAAATTGGTGTTAATTTGATAAAATTAAATTTTAAATTAATGAAATTAAATCTTAATTTTGGTATTGATAAAATGAGTTAGATCTCAATTGGATTAAATTGAATGCTACATTAATGAACTTGAAAAAATTGATTGTTAACTCGATGAATTGGATAAATTTAAATGTTAAATTCATGAATGTTAATGTTCATTAATAAGATTCACGATCAATTTGGTGTTAATTTGATTAAATTAATTTTAATAAATAAATTTTAGGGTAAATATCACTCACTCACACCCTTGACATTTGATTTTATTACATTAATACCCCCTCACATTTTAAAAATTACATTGAGACCCCAATAGTTAAAGATTAACAATATTTGTAAAAAGACTATTTTACCTCCTATTTGACTGATATTACTACCCCTACTTAAATAAACAAGTAGATGTTTGAAATACCAAGTTTGACCCTTTTATTCTTGTTTAAATAAGATAATCTTATTCGTAAACACTAGTTAGTGTACACATGCGTTGCACGTGGACCTATTTAAGTATAAAATATTGTACATTCGAGTTGTGGATTACTTTTTCTCAAATTCTATCATTTCAACAAACATTAATAAAAAAAAAAACAAATGTTATTAGAATAAATAAATTAAATGTGGAAGACTATTCTTCGTCATCTTTTAAAATATAGTTGAGTTGCTCTGCAATACTTATTTCATCTGCAATTTCTTAAAAGGTATTGTGTAAGATATGACTATCTTTTTAACTTTTAAAATTAATCTCCTTAACCACGAATACTATCTTCGATGTTGAGCAGGTTGGGGTAAATTTTGAAGATGTTGACACATATAATACCAATTTTAAAATGCTATTGGGACTAATATAATTTGTTGACCTAATGATATAATTTTATTATAATTATTAAATTAATATCAAGTTTTAATGTTTGATGAGAATCACAATCAATTTAATGGTCATAATGACTTATGACAATAAATTAAGTTTAAATAGTATTACTTCTCTTTTTTTGAATAGAGATGGCCAAATATGGTATTTAGTAGTTGTACGGTTGTTGATGATTGCTTTCTATCATGCTCAACATTGCAAGTTAAGAAAATGAACCATGCCAGCTAGGTTCTAGACTTGAGGCAGTTTTGCAAATATTGTCAAGTGCCAACATATAGTTTCATTTGTATAATTTAAAATGTCTAAAACAATAAAAATTTGAAATGTTCACGTGCTAGAGCTAGAATGGGAAAATTTAATGGAGAATTGTGTGTAATATCATCTATTCCAATGTAATTTAATTTTTCTCAAGCAGTTTCAGACTCAAATTGACTTGCTGCTATGGAGAGTGAATTCAATGCCTTGTTGGAAAATGGTACGTGGTCACTATGTCCTCGGCCAAGAAACAAAAACATTATCAAGAATAAATGGGTATATAAACTGAAACAGAAGGCAGATGGAAGTATTGATCGGTACAAAGCAAGGCTAATTGCCAAAGGCTTTGAACAAGTGGATGGAGTGGATTACACAAAAACATTTAGTCCTGTGATTAAGCATGCTATAGTTCGATTGTTATTGTCAATTGTTGTGCACTACAATTGGCCAACCAAGCAACTTGACGTCTCAAATGCATTTTTGCATGTTTACTTGGCAGAAAAGGTATTTTATGGAGCAACCAAAGGGATTTGTTAATAAGGATCATCCTAATTATATTTGCAAATTACACAAAGCACTTTATGGACTTAACACAGGCTCCACGTGTTTGGTTTTATAGGCTGACACAAGTGCTACTTGATCTCGGGTTCACAGGTTCAATGGTGGACACATTCTTGTTTATTCTTCACAAGCATCCAATACACTTATTTGTCTTAATTTATGTGGATGATATCGTAGTGACTGGAAAACATCTTTCCAGTATTAATGATTTCATTGCCAATTTATAGAAAGAGTTTAAAATGAAAGATCGTGGCCTATTAACATTTTTTTTGGGCATTCATGTTACTCAAACTGATCAGGGCTTACATTTGAACCGGTCAAAATATGTTTTGGAGTTACTTGCTTGAGGAAAGATTGTGGGAGCCAAACCTTTTGCAGCACCTTGCACATCTGAGAAGTAATTGACAAAATTTGATGGTGACCCTCTATCGGATCCCTCTCTCTATAGACATATTGTGGGTGTGCTGTAGTACTGTACACTCACCGGGCCTGATATCTCTTTTCTAGTTAATCAACTTTGTCAATTTCTACATTGTCCAACAACAACTCATTTCACTGCAGCAAAAAGAGTACTTCAATATCTTAAAGGGACTGTAGACTATGGCTTATTTTTCATTCCTGGGCCAATGGAATTAAATGTTCATTATAACTCTGATTGGGTAGGAGACCCAACTGACAAACGATCTACTAGTGGCTATGGAGTGTTTCTTGGGCATTGTCTGATTTCTTGGCAGACGAAGAAACAACCTGTAGTGACGAGATCAAGCACGAAAACTGAGTATCGGTCCATGGCAATTGCTACTACTAAACTTTACTGGTTGTGAATGCTTTTTCAAGAATTGCAAGTTCCACTTACTTCTGCACCATAGCTATGGTGTGATAACATGGGAGCTTTAGCCTTAGCTTCTAATCCAATTTTTCATGTCAAGACCAAGCACATAGAAGTTGACTATCATTTTATCATAGAAAAGATATTGAATAACGATCTTGTTGCCCACTATGTATCTACCACTGATCAGTGTGCTGATATTTTTACAAAAGGATTGACTTCATCTCGGTTCTCATTTTTGCGAGACAAGCTCATGATTGTTGCACCTCCCATGAGCTTGAAGGGGCTGTTAGTGTATCTCAAGAAAATGAAAATGATCAGCTTCAGGATAATTCAAACTTGGGTTTATCTTTAGAGTCATGATAATTTGTTTGCCAGAGTTATCAATATTTTAAAATGTAAATAGCTAGATGTTGATATACTTTAGTTATTCAAATGTAAAGAGATATAATTTGATGTAACTAACCCTTCTATAAATTGATATCAATGAAGTAGTATTTGGTATTCTGAGCCAAACCTTTTTCCCAACTCATTTTCTTTCAATAATTATAGATTATACCTTATCCCAACCATGATCCAAACTTGTTAGAAAAAATGATATTATCAAATTGTACTATTATTAATATCATTTGTATGGAATGATTGAGAACCAATTACTCAATCCTATCATTTATTTATATGAGAACCAAACATGACCCAAAAGATTATGTAACAAGCAACATGGGCTTAATTTTCTTAGCCCAGAGGCCAATTGTAGAATTGGTGCACAACCCAAAATATTTGGGCCCAACCAACTTCTCTGGTCATTCACTTCTTGACATGATTTCCACTTCTCAACTTGTAGCTCACATATAGATTTTTTTTTTTTTATATGCAATGGTTAATAATTATTGCTTTTGTAAATATAGCAAGATGTTCAAACCAATGGGAATCCTCAAAAGGAGCCAAGCAAGAACAAAGCTCATACAAATCAAAATGTAAACACCAAATCCAGTGTAACACAAAAAAGAAACTAATTATGCAAGATGTGCCCAAAGCTTTTAAATACCCCAAGTAGATTTAACAATTCTTGATCTATATAGGATACTAGCAATGACCCGTGCTTAAAGGTACTGGTAACACAAATATATCGAATATAAGTCGTGCAGTACAAATATATGAAATAATAATTTATATTTTCTTTCTTTTTTTATAATTACACAATTCAAAATCAATCTTATCCCACCATTTAAAAAAAAATGGGAGATAAAAGAAAGAGAGAGAAGAGAGAAGACTTCATTTGGCTTTGATTAGCGTGAAAAAGATGAGATAGGTGGAATTTTCAATTTCCGCCGGGGGGTCAGGCCTTGATTATAGTGAAAAATTATAGGTTGGGTTTTTTTTTTTTTGGGGGGGGGGGGGGAGAGAGAATTTTTTGGTGATGATTTTGAGCCATTGGATTGAGTGAATCTCAAATACTCCTGTGCGAAGCAAAGTTAAAGGATTCGAAATGGGTCCTGTTTCATTATATAGATGTAAGTCAATACTTTATGTATCTTTTTCTATTTTTCTCCAAACACCAATTTGGCTACTTGGCTTGTACCAATTGGAAGTTCTGTGGAGAAGAATTGAACTTGAGTGTTGCTAATCTATCTTGGATTGACTGCCTGATCCTTACACATGATGGCATTGTGGTCTGAGAATTGGTTGGTGAAAATTCTGCTATTTTTTTCTCCCTAGATATGATATACAGCAACTACTAAACTTAATGATAACTGTCCTTAGAGTTTTGCCCTTCCAGTGGGTGCTTGTCCAGTGAATGAGTTCAGCCCAAGTATTAGTGTGCACTTGCTGTCCAGTCAACAACATAATATGACCTCAAATTATTTGGGAATAAGAACTGTTGGGATAGGTGACTCATATTCTAAGTGTCAAGAATTACCATAAGCCTAAGAGGATAATGAATCAATTGTCAGAGCGTGAGCGGAGCTTTGCGAGCTTGAGTCGAGCATTTTAGATTTATTTTCTAAACAAATCTAAAAATTTGTTTAGAACACGAACCGAGTCCTATCTATGCCGAGCAAGAGTTGTTCAATTCAATTATCAGCACAACCGCCCACTCCCATATGAAGAGATAAATATACACAAATAGAGGAGAGAGAACTAATTTTTTTATTAAATAGTGCAGAACAAATTGCAGCAAATTATTTAGAACGTGAAGATCGTCACGCATTCAAAGTATGACCGACAGCGGCAAAGTAATGAAGGGAAACGAGTGTCGTTTTAATCCAAATTTGGGATAACCATTTACAATATTATTTTACTCTATGATTGTTAGCCCTCTAAATTTTGTTGACTTTTCTAAATCAATTTGATGTGTTTTTTTTGAAAAATGTTACATAACTCAAATGAAATTCAAATCCATATCATCCCTTGAACGAGTGTGGGGTGAGTGGGCCTCATTGAAAAAATTAATATGACTCACTCTTCCAATAGATAATATGTATTTAAATTGTAATTATTTTGATTTCATTTGAATTTTGTAGAATTGCTGATGTTTTTATTAGTTTTTGATAACTTTTTTACAAAACTATATTAGGCATTTGTTTTATTTATTTTCCGTAATTTCTTATAATTAGGACATTAATTTTGTGTACAATATTTAAAGATCTAGACATTTATACTATAATAGATGGCAATGTACTAGTCCTCTTTGAGCTCCAAACCTCCATCCTTCACTTCTTAAATTTTTGATGTTTTAGAATTTTGAAAATCTTTTGTCATTTCTATTGGTGGGTCTGCTATTTATTCTTAATGATATTATCCTAAATTCTTGAATTTTTATTTGTTTTACTTATGTAAACTCTTACTTGTTGTATTCCTATTAGTCTATTCTTCAATCCTAATTTATGTATAACTAAGATTATTACTCATGCTTGGTAACTACCCCTAAGCACGGTATTAAAGGCACTATGTTATTCATAAAAAATTATAAATATTTGTTTATAAATAAAGACAATGTATAAAATAATTTTAACAATACAACAATCAAATTGACCTATTTTAAAAAAAACACGACCTAAATCAAATATTAAATTTACTATCACACTACATTCTGATTGTAATACAACTATTTACCAACAACCACACAATATAATATAATACCAACAAACAAATCAAGAGCCCTTGATCCTTTTCAATCATTAATGATTCAAACAATGTATGCTGATGAACAAAAGAAATATTATCATTTCCCTTGAAATGGATTGAAAAATATTTGCACAAATCCCTTGCACTAAGCTAATAAGAGTACTTTTTCCGCCGGGAGATAATGAAAGGTCCCATTTCAGTTACTAACAAAGGAAATAGTTGCAAATCGACAAAAGTGAACAAAATTTGACACTTAAGAATTCATTGAAACAATCAGAGCTAAGTATTGTACCCAAAACTCAACAATACATTCAACCACACTCCAAGAAAGAACTATAAGTTACTATAAATGATCTATTTTTCACCAAACAAACAACATATTTGGCTACCCTTTCTTATGAAAACTTGTATGGTAGAACACCCAGTTGCTCTACACACTCATAAAAAATCAGTGGAATCAAAAATTCCAGCAAGGAAAAACTAATGAGAGGTGGAGAAACGGGATAGAAATCAAAGAAAAATTGAAAACCAAAGATAAAAAGCTAGAAATCTGGCTTGCTTTTTAGCCAATGCAAATTTCATGATTTACAATCTATAAGCACCGCCACTTTTGTAGCCACCACAAATTTCCTTGACATCTTTCTTTTTTGGGCAAGAGTCGATATTACACCAATTAAAAATCATGAATATGAATAGTCAAATTTTGTTAACCAAACGTCCAAAGCTTAAAAAATAAATGAATATGCTTGGTTAACCAAGCATCAAAAGCTTAAAAAATATGAATAATAAACAACAAAGGCTCATAAAAAAATATAATGTGACCGTTGTTATATAGCATTGACAATATAGGGAACTTACACATCAAGAAGTAAGAGATACCCAATGTGCAGCAAGATTGTTGCCGGGCTAGTAATTCCATGATCCAGTCCAATATGTGCCCCTGTGAAATGATACATTAAAATGCGGGTAGAATTTTTATGCAAAAAAATTTTGAGATCACTTGGTAATTGAGAACTGGACCTTAAATACGAATGCATTTACAAAAAAACTCCGCATCAAATAATAGCATGCAACCGCACACTCACAAACATCATCCACTAAAAGAAGATGTAGCCATGAAGATATCAAAGCATGATTGCACGACATAAAGAACCTCAAACCCACTCTTTTTTTTTTATGTTCAAAACCACTCTCATTTGAAACATTAAAAAAAAAATAGTGTGTACTCAGTATAACGACCACCCAGTAACAAATTCAATTGAAAAGTCAATTGTTACCTAAGATAACTTACAAATTAAAGACCAAACCAACTACACCGAGTATGGACAGATTTTTTGCCTAAAGCCACAAACTTGATCCACCAATGTAATCATCAACTTACTCACCCAAAAAAAATTGAAATCAACTCATCACAACAAACACACATTCCCAAAATTGAAGTAACTAATAGAATAGAACCAATAAAATGAAAAACTAAATTTTTGATAGCATACACACACGTGCAAAACAAAAACAAACAAATAATAAGAACGAATAACTGACGAAGCCTCTATCACTTAAACTACTAATGGTAGTTGTCATGGGTGTTTCAGGTGTATGTGTGCTATAGGTGTTAAAAGATTCTGTATTTTCTTTAAAGCAAACTTGCAAACAATTTGGGAAGCATGTGTGTAGTTGGGCATTAGCAACAAATCAACTCATGTATAAAAGTGAGCAAAAGATTGCATACCCATTTGTTTACATGGAAGATGCAAAAAGCAAACATGAAATTCAATTTTAATTCCAATTAGAGTGGAAGGTTGAATTTGTAAACCCACCCAAGAACAATCATTTAGGGAGATTACTAAAATGATAGACTAAGAAAATGAACGTTAAAACCTTCATACCAATGACAGTTGCGATTATGCCAATTAACATAATTGGTGAGCAATTCATAATAACAAAATAGCAAATTAGTCCATGTCTTGGAATTGTTTGAATACAAAAAAATGAATAAAAAAACTCAGATCCTCAAAAAAACATACCCAGCTGGGTGTAATATTAGATAGAAATAGCTGTATGAGACATTTTGTCGAACATGTGAGAGGCGCCAGAAACTCTATCAAAATCAATTCACAAACTACCAAATATTAGAAAATGTGCGTGTTGGATCTTGCACAATATAAACACGAGAACATATCTCTCCCTTGGTGAACTCGAGTGAGTCTGTCGAATGGTTAACCCTGCTGCCTGGGACGGCCTGTGAGGTCCAGTGATAACCTGAAACGGTAACGAGAGACCCTCGTGAGTCAATGGAACGATCCAGTAAGGCTGAGGGAGGTGCCTGGAACAAAGAAAGACAAGTTAGAAGGGCGCCGGAGTATTTTTCAGTGTATCCCCTCCGACGATCAAGTCAGTTTTTGAGAGAGAGGAAGAAGAAAACACTGAGTATAATTCGTAGGAAAGATTTTTTGTTCTCCTTTACCTTGCCTTTTGCGAGGAGTATTTATACCTCAAATACTCATGATTGCTGTCAGTGTGGTCAGTAGGTGATCATTAGATACAGGCAACGTGCGTACTGATTCTTACGAGGAATGTCTTCTCTTTTAATTACTCGGGATCCCGAGCAATCAAGGCTGTGTCATCGGTATGCCGACTATTTAATGAGCTCCTCTCAGAGAGGATGCAATAAATGTCCAGCCTTAGAGACATTTATTGTCTTTCACTTCCGAGCCTTACCGCATTGAATGCAGTCTCATCAAGGGAATGGTGTAATTAAATGTTTGCTTTCTCAAGTCATGTGTCAGCAAGGGCATGCGGTCATTCTGTCTCTGATGTGACACTATATGCCACGCGTCCATTCCCGATTGGCTGTGGCCCCATGCCTTCTTATGCCTTCTGACACCAATTGTGTAAGACGAGGTCATGATAACTAACCTAGCCTAGCCTAAACTAGTGACCTGTACATCAGTAGCTCTGCAGGAGAAGAGAATGTCATCCTGGACATTGGTACATATCGGTACCGAGGGGGGATCGGTACATATAGCGACCGATGTACCTATATCAGACCGAGGGATACGTGTCGGTACGTAATCGTACTGGATGTCACTTGATCCCTATGACAAATACCTTGGGGGAGAGGGACTTGTGAACCGATGTGTACGTGATCTCAGTAACAAGGATTAGTGACACCGAGGACACGTGTCTTCATCTTGGAGTATTCCGGAAATGTCCCATCAACTGCCCCCAGCCTTCGATCTTCTAACATCGAGAACACGTGTCTTCATCTTTGAGTATTTCGAAAATGTCCCATCAGAAAACATAGATTCCACTAAATCCACATTCTCAACACCAAGAAAGCAAATCCATTCAAGAGACTTCTACTAAAATTCAGACTTCAACACACCCATATCACTGAATCTCAATTGTACATAAATGCATCGATACAAACCAAAATGTGCGTTGTTCTATGCAAATCCTGTTTCCTACTCAAAGGGTACCACTTTTCTGCACAGTAGAGACAAAAAAAAAACAGAAGTCAATTAACACAAAATACAAATACCTAGTCAAAATTATCTATTTTAGATCAAAATTAGAATACCCAGTTGGGAAAATTTTATGTGAATTGTGTTTGTTTGAATTTGTCTGAGTGTCTGTGTGAGTGAGTTGCTGGTTTGTGTGTGTGATAGTTGCAGATCAGAGATAGGAAGAGGCTGGTGGCGGATGGTGGTGGTCTCTAGAAATTAGAGTTTGAATTTGGGGGTGAAAATTAGGGGTTGGAGAGGTAGAGGAATGGAGAGATTAGGGGGTGGTGGCAAAGGGATGGAAGACAAAATGCAAAAGGGCAAAGGGGGAAGGAGATTACCTGTCGCTTGGTGTCGCAAGTGTCGACGCTTGGTTCGCTGTTGCTTCGCCGTTAATTACCTCTGTGTGTGTGTTCGATTGCATTTGAACAAAACAATGGGTTCGGAATTGATGTTCGGCTTTGAATCTTCGAGATCATAATTCAACTCACAAATGAGCTTTCTTTCCAATAAAACAGTTGATTTGGTTCGGGGATGCTATGATCTTGGGGGCTGGGATAACAGAGAGGAGAGAGATATCATGAGACAGAAACACTAAGAAAATAGCTAAGAGAGATAACAGACTAGGAGGGATAAAAAGTGAGTAGACCGTTCTGTGATGTGAGGTAAGATTTGAATTGCTAAATATAGGTTGAGGAGAGTCTGTATGAGAGAGATAGAAGGAGTTTAGAATCCTATGAGACTTGTTCATGGGCAGAAAAAGAAATCTATGAAATAATTAAAATTGTTGGATTAAAAGTTTTAAAATTATTTGAGATGATCTAAACTATTTTTAATGTTAGAATAACATTGTCTGTTAGATATATTTATATTTTGTCTGAAAATAATTTAAATCTCTCTTTGTCTTTAGATTCAAACTCAACTCTACTTTATTATATAGATTGTTTAAGTTTAACTAACAGTCCCCAATTACTCATTACCTCCATCCCTTATAAGATATTTTCTTAATTGACTAATAGATTTTCATAGTTAGAGTTCAAATTATTATTAAACTACATAACAAATATTCTAGCTATCCACGTTAATCCTCCTAAGTACGGACACCGTGAATTTTATGTTTTTGGTTTAATGGTACTCCTCGTATTATAAATGTTTTGTCTTCTTAAGGTCAAGGGATCAAGTTCCCCTCCCCCAACAAAAAAATTTTTTTTTATGCCAATTGCACATGCATAACATGAATTATAGGTAGTTCCTATAAATAGATATGTATTGCGAGTTCTAGGCATTCAATAATACTATTTTTCAAAGTATGTTTGTTATTTTTTCTATGTGGGTTCAGAATGTGTTTAAGTTCGATATATTAAAAACCTTGATTTTTTTTTAAATCCTCTACCTATGCCACATTAAACCTTTTTCCATTCCCTTTTACTTCTCATTTGTTTTTGTTTTTTTTCTAATGTCAAGGATATCTTGGTTAGCTTACGCTCACCTCGAATAATTTGTTCACTGGTCCGGTCAAAGACACACTATCCGAGTCGGGATTAGAGTATTTATGAAACATAAATCTCTCATACCTTGGCCTCAAGAGATTGTCAAGATTCAAACTCTGGATGAATAAATTTACAGCTCGTCTCTATTATCAGTTGAGCTATTACTTGTAGTTTTTGGCTTCGATTTCGTCCAATTTTCCATTACTCATGAGAGGTAGTTTGGCTAGCCAAATATAAAACATTAAAGCTGTTGGGACATAATTTAGAGACATAAAATAGGGATTTAATACATTAGGACTATTGAATTGATAATGTTAGGATCCAGTGATAATTTAATATTGGGACCCAGTGACAATTTAATTACCACAATCATTAAGTTTTCAAATTGTGTCTCAATAGCATTGCTCAATATAGAATCTAACACCTCTCTTTCATGTAATAAACAGCTTGCTACCCTACACATTGGTCCGTTGGTTCTAAAGAGTTAATTCTCGAGATGCAATAGAACATGGCAAGGACAATGTATTGTTTTCATTGTTGCTTCATTGATGCTATCACATGTTACTGCCGCTTTGTGACATCGTTTTGTGGATAGAATTTTCCAAACAATTCGAATGTGTTGTTTCAGCTGTTTTCATTCAACTTCTCTCCTTCCTGTGTAAAACTCTCTCTCTCTCCCCCTCCCTCTCTCCCCCCACCTATTTATGTATTTATTATTAACTGGTGACACTACTTGGTGGCGATGATGTGGTGTAATTGTTCTATTGAATATTTACTCTTTCCGATCACGCTCACAACACACAAAAGCGCTCTCTTTCGCTCAAACTATTTATGTTTTGGAAAAGGAAAGGATGGAGTATCAAGCAATTATTTTTTGAATGAGGCTACGACTCAAAAATTGGATTTATGATAAAAGAGTATCATGTAATAATGGTTATAAATGGGGTTCAAAAAAAAAAGTGATGGTTATAAACGGTTAAGATTCATCTTAATTTTCTAGTATTAGTTATAGTTCTTTTTTTTTTTTTATCATAACTCGGTTCCAATTGAATTGCAAGTCATTTCTTTTGAATTGTAACTTCAATGTGGAACAATAGTTTTTGGTACTATATGAAAGTTACGACTCAATCGAGTAATAACCTTTCTAACATTGGGGTTTCAGAAAGTGTCTTTTTATAATGCTAAATAGTTATTCTTTAGTATCATAATTCTTTTGTTTTTTTTGTTGTTGTTTAAAGTGGGCATGATATTTTTCATTTTATTTTATTATTTTTACAATCAAAAACTATAAATAATTTAAATAAAATTTATAATTGATATTTTTTTTTGAGATAAGACCACAAATATACGTTTTGTCCTTACAAGTGGGCCTCAATTCCAAAGGCCATCATACTAACATGTAAGAAAACCCAACAAAAATAATTTCTAATTTGTGAGGTTAATATGTTTTTTTTTGGGGGGAGGGAGATGGGAGAGGGGGAACTTAAACCTTAACCTCAAAAAGACAAAACTTTTACAAGTAAAGAATACTATTGGACCAAAGGCTGGTTGAGGTTAAAATGTCATTCCATTTCAAAAGCCTAATGCCTAGGTCGTTGTGATAAGGTTATGATATTGACACTAAGTTTAAGTATTCTACTAAAAATAAATTCTAATCGTAAATCTTGATTTGATTTATTGGTGACCATTGATCTTGAGAATTACAACAAAGGGAAAAGAGTTAAAAAGATTGATTCATTATAGAGAGAAAAATAAGAAATGTAGTGTGCAGAAAAGAATAAAAGTTAATTTGACATATTATTTTATAAAAAATAGGGAATTTTGCTCATTAACTTCAAATGAGTTTTTTTACTATTTCATTTTGGTTTAAAACTATACGGACTTATGTGCAAGTATTTACTGTGATACTGGATCGAAGCCTGCGAGAAATTTACCGTTTATCCAACTGAAAAATGGAAGAAAAATAGAAAAGGAGTTATAGATGAAAAATTGTGGGCGTGTTTAAATTGCATCTCAAAAAATAATATCCGAAAATATGTTTTTGGTGGTAGTAATGGTGATGGTGGTGGGGTGGCTATGATGGCAATGGTGGTAGTGGTGATAATGGTGGTGGGCGATGGGGGTTGTGGAGTGGTGGCAACGATGGTTGTGGCGGTTGTGGTAATAGGGAAGGTGAGGTGGCGACAACGGTGGTTGTGTTGGTGGTTGTGGCAGAGGTGGTAATGAGGTGGTAGTGGTGGCAATAATGGTGGTATGGCAGTTTCAAACACTACCATTTTCTTTTTTTTAGATACTTATGAAAAACAAGTTTTAAAAGCACTTTTAAAAAGTCATCTTAAGCACATCCTTAAGGAACCTATTTCCCCTATTAATTTAAGGAGTTTGATGTGTCAGTCCTAAGGGCCCAACTCTAATTATAAGCTCAATTTGAATTAAGAGTCCAACTAGAAAAGATCTAATGGGTCCACCCAAAAAGAGATCCACGCTCAGTCAGGCTTATCAAGGCTCCGAGAGACATGTCACCTTGGATTAAGTGTCCTCCCAAGAGCCTCATCCAAATCACCTTGGTGTAAGCACCATCCCAAGAGCCTCATTCAAGCCACCTTGGAGTAAAGAGCAAAAAAGTCAACCACACCATCCTAAGACCCGATCTTGAGGAGAGCATCGCAACTACCTTATCTGTTGCGAAGATGATGCCACCTCCACCAAATTAGCTTTTTAGTCACTGATAAACTACATTAATCTGTTAGAAGTTGACTATAAAATGTAAGCTCTAGCTACACATGGGAGGAATCTATGATGGGCATCACACACAATCGAGCATATTTACTATCACTCTCCACTCTCTCTCATAGCTTGTATCTCTCTGCTCTCCCTACACTTCTCAAAGTAATAAAATATCATGTCATCCTAGCCCTTTATAGTGGACGCAGATCACGTTGACTGAACCACTCCAAATCTCTGTCTCACTTAAGTTACTAACTCTCTACTTGATTACTACATTAATTATCAATCACTTGACAGATGGTGTGTAAAACCAATTTGTTGATCATCAGTTTGACGCTGTCTGTGAGAATCGACAAAATTCTCACCTAATCACTTTTCTTGTTGTACCTAGCGATCATTACCAGATCCATGAATTTGCCCAAAGACAATCCACCATAAGAGGATGAGGTTGTCCCTCCACCAACCAATCTTGTTCCGAACACACAACAATGCTAGGAACAATGCAGCAGCTCGTAACTCAGAATTAGCAGATCTTGCAACTGATGTTCGCTGGACAACAAAGAGGAGCACAACCGGAGGGCATCAAGCCAGAGGAGCTCTACTCCCAGGGCGTCAAGGAGACTCTCATTTCCAAGAGAATGAGGACAAGAATCAAAGTGTGGAGCATGAGAGACATTTCATGACAATTCCAAATGAGCCTCAAATCACTTGGACGAAAAAAATCAAAGAATTACAGAATCAACTGGGCGACACCTTCAATGCCATGAAGGCACAAGGATCAGAAACTATGAAATACCTCGTAAGGAGAACTGACACACCTTTTATGCCAAATGTGGCAAACTACCCTCTTCCCAAAAGTTCAAAATGTCATCCGTCAAAACCTTTGACGGCACAAAAGACCCACTTGATCACCTTGAAACTTACAAGTTGTTGATGCAGTTGCACAATGTTCTTGATGAAATCATGTGTAGGACTTTCCCAACTACCTTGAAGGGATCTGCCCGATAGTAGATCGTCAAACTCATCCCAACCTCCATAGGCTCCTTCGCCGAACTAAGCAGATCTTTTGTGGTACAGTTCATTGGTGGACATCACCAACAGAAGCCTGTTACCCATCTACTCAGCGTAAAATAGAATCGAGACAAGAGTCTAAGAAGTTACCTCACTCATTTTAATAAGAAGGTCCTCCAAATCAAGGAGCCCAATCACAAAGTCACCATAA